>OZ010751.1:16071425-16200425 GCA_963932245.1 Tachinus rufipes
TTAAACAAAATTGAAATTCGAAAAGTTATTAAACAAAATTAAAATTAAAAAAACGGAATACTGAAATTATTTGTTAAATTCATTAACATTTCTTTTTTTTGGCTGGAGCAGGGTCAGGATCATCGCGACGTTTCTTTTGTTTAGCTTCATCAGGGTCAGGATCCTTGCAACCTTTCTTTTTGGTTGCTTTCTTTTTTTTTGGTGGAATAAAAACCGGTACTGGATCAAATGGTAGCTCCTCCTCGGTATCAAAACCTGCGAGTGTGTCTTGGGAATCCTCAGTAACTGCAGATTCAGTTGGGTACGAAGAACATTCTGTATATTCTGTTGGCAATAGATCAGTTGGAATGCTAGGCGTGAATGGCGTTATTTCCGACGAAAGTGTAGAAACATTTGATATGCTTTGACTTGGTTTTACATCTATCGGTGCACTGGTTGTGGTCCAAGTTTGTAATTGTGGTCTGTTACCACCTCTTCCGCTGAAATAATAAATAAATATACATTGTTGGAAAAATAATTAAAGAAACTACTTGGAAAAGGATTGCAGTATTGGTTTTATGTGTAATATAATATTCAAAGTTGTAACAGTTATAAAATAACTCACCTGGCAGTTACTTGTCTACCAGCTTCACTAATGTGTAGTGATTGTAATGAAATTTTGGCCGATGTTGACGGTCTTGGTTCTTGCATTTGCATCGAATCCTCATTTGCTTGATTTGGGGTTTTAGAAGTGCTAGGCATTGATGGCGGCGTTGTTACCGTTGTTGGAGGTTGAGTTTTCAGTTTTGAAACATAAAGTTCATAAATTTTTGAAAGCCAAGATGTTTTTGGTGGGGTTATCTGAACTGGAGGTTGTATGTTTAAGGTTTTGGTTTCTTCTATCGGCGGATCTACAGTTTCTTCTATCGGCGGATCTACAGTTTCTTCTATCGGCGGATCTACAGTTTCTTCTATCAGTGGATCTACAGTTTCTTCTATCGGCGGATCCATAGTTTCAATTAAATCTAAATCTTCTTGTCTGAACCGCACTGTAGCAAAATTTCTTTCTTGAACTACCATTGGTATTATGTAACCTCCTTTCATTGTTCTGTGCACATCAGCAACAGCTTCATAAGTACCAGCTTTTGAAGCTGGCGAATCACTTCCCCTATATAAAGTTGGAAAATCAAATGATCCTAAAGTTCTTTCGGGTGAAGTCTTTTTTGGTGAAATTTTTGGAGTTTTAAATTGTTTAGAACCTTTTTTTTCTAACTCATACTCTCTTTTCGTTGGCATAATTGATGTTTCAAAAGTTTTTGATTGTGTTAAGCCTTCCTGTTTTGATTTTTGCACTTCAGCAGGTTTTGATGTTGATGTTGATGTTGAAATTTTAGGTTCACAGGCTTTTTGAATGGACTTACGCAATTGATCTGCTGTTACAAAAGTCCTTGTTTTAGATTCAAAAGCTTTTTGAATTGACTTACGCAATTGATCTGCAGTTACAAAAGTTTTTGTTTTAGATTCACTAGCTTTTTGAATTGACTTACGCAATTGATCTGCAGTTACAACGGGCCGTTTTATTTGAGACTTGCCTATCTTAAACGTATGCACTTTTTGAACTGGAATTTTTTTTTTCTGGGTTGTTGAAGCAACTGAAGATGGCATATTACTTCTTTCATAATGGGGTTCACAAGTTTTTTCTGTTGAAGTTGCAGCTTTAAATCGTTTTGGGCTTTTCTGCACTGAATCACCTGTTGATGCTTCAGGTCTTCTTGATGCTTCTTGCATTTGAGGAATATTTGAATCACTTTTAGCAGCTGTTGGTGGCCTATTACCTACACGAAGTTTTTTGTAGGTGACATTTTCATTGATGATGTTGAAGGTTGTTGTGGGTCTTCTGCCGCGCTGAAATCATTAAATGATAAAATATTATTTTACACATTAATCTAAATGTTTGTTATTAAATTAATACTTCTGATTATTTTAGAAAAAAAACCTGTTGGACTATGCACAAACTCTTAAAAATTTTGATGTTACAAGCGAACATAGAAATATATATAATAAGACTAAAAACTATTTTTTTAATTTTTAAAAACACTTACGTTCGTGAACGTTTCTTAGTCTTTTGAGGTGTTTGTGGTCTCGGTGATCGAGCTGATCCCGGTAATTGAGCTTTCTGTATACAATAACATATCCACATCCTTTTTGCCACACGTTGCTTGAAGGAATTATCATTGATATTCAAAGAATCTTACCCCGCGACTAGTAATATATTAGCCAATGATTTTTATGTTGACGATCTCTAAAGTTTTGCAAATTTTTCTCTACAAATAAACAACAGATCCATTCTTGACAAATTAACAAGGAATGAAACGTTAGGTTAGGTTCCTGCGGGGGAAGGTATAACCCCTACAATGCGCGCCCCGAGGTGTCGAATACGGGAACTCCACACGCAGACCAATATCATTGCACGGTAGCCTTGCCTCGACAATGAGACTACCTTTTCTTTTCTTTGAACTGTCGGTCACTTTTGGTCAAACTTTTTGATCACTTTTCGGCAACCGATGCTATTAGGTTTCTAGAGCTAAGGAGTCAAACATCTTTTTCTTTCTTTCCCTAGGGCAAAACTCAACGCCGATCAAAAAACAATCACCAGAGTGCGCGGCTACCCGTACGTAAAATTTGAATTTTGACCCTCTAACGAAAGAGCTGTACCGCTGGAGACGTATACATTCTATAAGCTGCTCCAAAAATTCATTGGAAAACAAATCACCGGCAAGGGGGCTTTATCAACAGCACAAAAGGCAAAAACGTTAAGGGCAAAATACCCGCAATATTGTCCCTCTTAAGATGTTTGACGACGACGTAATTGATATTCTGCTAGACTTATTCAACATTGTCTACGAAAAACTCTCTCTCCAAAAAACCTAACCCAAGAGTATCGAACCATTGAGTCATACTCTGAAAATTTCTTAAAAATCGTCCATAAAAGAATATACAGACAACTTGAGGAAGATTTTAAAAACACGCAATTTGGCTCTATGGAATTAATATTCTTTTCTAACAATGTCTGGATGTGTTTGCGTCTTATATAGATTTCAAAAAAGCCTTTGATAAGGTAAAACATTGACTGGGGTAGGTAAGGCTGTATTCTTTCGCCACTTCTATTTAACCTCTATTCTTCTTCTTATAGTGCCATACTCGCTACGAGCGTCGGCACCCCTCACTTATGTTTGTGGTGCGCGATAATAGTTCCACACAAACATACGGGACCTACAGTTTAAAGTGGAATCCGAACCACACCACTAGAGGGGTTTACTAGGCAAATACTTTGCTGGTTTGCCATTGCCTTGCAAAGGAGACGACCGCATCGAAATATATTCGACAAATTAGATATTGCCGCTGCCGGGAATCGAAACCGGGCTGCCTGCACAACAGTCTTCGCACTAGACCATTGTGCTACGGTCGCCTCTATAGCAAAGCTATATTTAATGAAACGTTGAAATAAGAACAAATAGGAATGGTTATATATGGAAAAATTGTGGACAGCATTAGTTATGTGGATGACACGGTTTTGTAGCTATAGAGACGTACAACACAAGCTAGAAATACTAAACGATCGATGTAGTGAGTAAAGACTAAAAATAAACATTCAGTCTTTGAAATGTGGTATTAAGCAGAATGTGGCGTATTCCATTGACAAATAAGGTAACTAACACTGAAGTCTTCAATAAAATGCAAAAAGAATTGGAAATAATTCACACCGTAAAGAAAAAAAAGTTATATCTAGGCCATATAATGAGAGGACCCAAATTCACGTTGCTACAATTAATAGTACAAGGAAAGATCAGAGGAAAAATGAATATCGGAAGACGCCAAATGTCCTGTCTCAAAAACCTAAGGGACCGGTTTGGCTGCAGAAACAATTATTCCGAGATGCTGCCAATAAGTTTCGGATAACTGTGATGGTAGCAAACCTCCGATACTGCAAGAAAATGAACGCCAAGGAGAGCCCTACCAATGGAGGCCGAGGGGCGGAGCTACCTGTAAGCAAGGGTCTGCAATGCGAAAAGGCTCACAAGCATAAGGGACCATGCAACAATTATTTCAAAACTTGAAGCTCCCCAAAATTTACAAAATAAAAGTATAATAAATGACAAAACTGTACTTTTTTTTCAAAATTGTCTTCAAGTGGGCCCTTTTTAATATTTTGCGGTGAGACCCACAATTCCTAGCTCCGTCACTGAATGGAACCATGCAAAACCAAACAAAAGAGCACAATTGACAACTGAAGTTCAAAAATGAAAGGATATCGCATAGGATAACACCAAACCGACATGGCCGAATTAGAAGAAGAAACAAAAATTGGAGCTAAGAGTTTGAAATAGTTGCAAAAAAATACTACACAACACCGGCAGTCTTAGAAGAAAATCCACTGACAGCGGTGGAAGAGGACATTGTCATATGTCATAATAGAGTGGCAGGACTGCAGAAAAGATTTGCGCAAAGATATCCGGAGATAAGAGAAATTACCGAAAAAGTAGGTACTTCAGAGAGCGCTTGAAAAGGGTAACAGAAATAAAATGGCTATACAGAGGCCACAGTCGATGAACCTGGGCACATTTTCGAAATAATATATATATATATATATATATATATATATATATATATATATATATATGTGTGTGTATTTTAATATTACGTCATTGAATTATTGAGCAAATTTTTGTACCGTCAATCTACATTATTAATTTGTTTATTGTAATTTATTGTCTTTTGAATGAATGTTTATGTTTGCCAAATGCCAAATGCCAAATTACCCTATCCATATATTCCTTAACCCCTGGCCAAAACGCTAGACTGCAAAAAAAAATACTACCAACTGGCTAAATCACATATAACCTTTTTTGACGACTGTAATATGTTTCCTAAGATATACTGATAAATCCGCTATACATGTCAATACACAATAGAATTTATTAATTAATTTTATAGATAACAAATCTGGTTTAATTGCAAATGTATTACGATTTTGTTATGGATTGGTGAATTCAAATTTCAAACGATTATTTTTATGTTTTTTTTTTAAATGACTTGTCATTAAGGTTTCGTTGTAATAAACGTTAAGTTGTAAATATTTTCTATTTTACAAGTTATCTTTTATACGTTATGTCTTCAGAATTGAATTCTATGAATAAACTTTGTTCGAAATATTTTTGCATACCAGCATCATCTCAGTAGAATCTGAAAGAACATTTAGTACCGCAGGCCAAATTATCAGTGTAAGAAAGTCAAGATTAAAACCAAAAAACGTAAACATATTAGTGTTTTATCAACAAAAATAAATAATAATAATAATTGTTAATATAATAAAAAATATATAAAATTGAAACAACCATGAAACATTTTATTGAAAAACAAATTAATAACCAATTATGCTAACTTAATTTGAATATAAAAAGCATCGTAGTTATATTGACCGATAAAACACCCAAGGAACATTCTATAGATGACCAGAATAAAAACTGAAAATTAATTTAAATATAAAAGCCTCGTATTCATATTGATTTAGTCTATACGTATGCCACGTATGGTTTATTTCAACCACTATGCATAGTTGTTGATATAATGATACAGATGAAATATAGTGTAGTAACATTCAAAAAACATTTTATAGATGACCAGAATAAAAACCATATACGGTAACTTAATTTAAATATAACAAGCATCGTATTCATATTGATCGAATCAATACGTGTTGTTTAATTTAACCACTATGTATTGTTGTTAATATAATGGTAAACAGATGAAATTCCAAGGAACATTTTATAGAAGACCGAATTAAAAACCATATATTGTAAATTAATTTAAATATAAAAGCCTGGTATTCATACCGATTTAATCTATACGTGTGGTTTATTTCAACCACTATGTATAGATGTTAATATAATGGAAATGGAAAACTGATGAAATAAATTGAAACGCCAAAGGAATATTTTATAGAAGACCCAAATAAAATCCAATTCCGGTAACCCGTAAATTAAATACAACAAGCCTCGTTCGTAGTCATATTGATTTAGTCTATACGTGTGGTTTATTTCAACCACTATGTATATTGTTGAAAATTCAATGATAAAATTGATTTTGTATGACCGCTATTTCTTCACTATTTATGTAAAATGTTTTAACCTCGGTATTCATATTCTCCATAAATAATCTATATATATTTCCATGAGTTATTGATTGCACTTCGAGAATAATAATTTAATCTTGTTTCCTTTTTAGTAGACGTCAATAGTACCGATTTGCTTTTCACTTGGCCATAATGTACAAAAAAATCTGTAATTATAACCTCAACCATTGTAGAATCTTGATGAATTATTTAATTGAAATTGAACGTAAATATTGAATAAATTTATTGTATACACGTTAACAAAATGAATGTTTTGTTTATGATATGATTGCAACTATCTCATCTATCTCTCGCACTGAATTCACAATCACATGTAAAATAATGAGCGGACGACTGGATCAATTCCATCTTTGCTTGGAACGCGCTTGAATGAATATGTTTGCAGTGAACTGTGATGTGGTTGCTACCCGACTGTTGCGTTGCGTTGCGGTCCGCGCCCCGCATGTTGATTGTTGACCCTTGTTCCTTGGGTTCCTTTGTCGAGTCACGAATCCCATACCCTTGCAAGATACAGTATTGCTGCAGTAAATTTATTCGTAGATTGTTGGATGTTTTACAAAGTCTGCGATACATATTACTCATTAGTAGTTACATTAAATTTAATAAATTATTTATTAAATTTATCGCACTAGTTTTGGTCCATTAAAGCATAACGTAATAATTAAATAGATACAACTGTTCATAAATTAAAAACGTTGACAAAATTAAAATGTTTTGCTGTACACTATAATGCGTGCATATTTATTTTCACAATTATAAGGTTATATTGAAAATAAATCAATACATGCGATCAATTGCCGTGAATAAATCACTTAAATTAAATTATACTGTAGTAAAATATTCTTGATAAAAATATTGTTATACGCCCTCGTAAATGTACGGCTAAATAACTGATTTTCTGAGAACTCGACTCTTAAGGATGGAACTTCCCAATGTTCCCGTAAATGTAAATTATAGTCAACTTATTAACGAAATAACTGTACCATTTGTTAACCGATCTGATAAAAATATAAATATTTTTAAAGATAAATGATGCACACACTGCCGGATATACTTTTTTTTACAATTTTAATCCTTTTCATATCAATTTGATTGAGTAATTAAGTATAATATTTCAGTCATAGATTTCAAAATAACATAAATGATTTGATAAATAAGATTATCTACATATTCAGGCAGGAATTTTATTGGGATTTCTTCTACCTGCGCACGGTGCGTTTTAGCCTTTTTTGCGTTTTTTTTCCTAGTAAATATTATTTTATAATTTAATCTAACTTATTTCGATGATTATATATCATTTTCAAGTAGATCTAAACGTCTATAATTGACAATTCGATATCTTGTATTTATTTACCAATAGGTAATGATTATAATACATTTTACAAAAGTCTAAACAAATCATGTTAATATATATTCTATTGATTACATTTTCTATTTAATTTTATTTAATATGCATACTTTGCTTGAATATTACCATCAGCATACATTTTTATTTATTTATAAATTACGCGGAAAATAAATCGGCAAAATAACATATTGAATAAAATTTGGATTAAAAACTCTATCTAATCGCATGCCAAGATCGAAATATGTATGTCCTATTATATATTTTTTTTTTTTTTTTTTTTAGTTTATAAAATATATTATTACAAAACGCTACAGGACGTCGATTCTGATATCGGTGAGTTTTGTGATAGAAGTCATTTTAGTAAAATCTAAGTAGCATTTTGTCTCATTTCATTGAAATTGCGTCATTTATATGAAAAAGTCACCAACCGACGCGTCTGGCGGATGGTTTGTCAGCGTGTATATGTTTACATAAGGGCCAGTCTTTCATTTTGCGCTTAAGCTAAGATTAGAGTGCAATGCATCTATATAGCTCCTTGATCTGGTCATACTCACTTTGCACTCAAAATGAAGAAGAGAGTGTCACCGCTTGGTGACAACAATTGGGCTTAAGCTTAGTCTTTAGCACTTATCCATAGTCTTTCCAACATGTGCCACACTTCTTCTTCTGAAACCCGTTCTATTTGCAGTATTATCTCCCGACATTCTTCTTCTTCTAAAAATTTCAATATTCTTTTTCTGTCCGCAATCCGCAGCATTACCTTCCAACATTTTTCTTCTAGAGCACATTCTGTCTGCAATCCTCAGCATTACCTCCCGACATTCTTTTTTAAAAACTATCTATCTAATTCACGTTTATAGATGACAGCTGTTACGAATTGAAAATTTTTCCAATTAGTACTCTAAAACTAAGTCTAGTAAAAACTTGGGAGTTTCAATTTTTGGCCAAAATTTAAAACAGTAAAACAGTAACAGTAACTAATTGCAAGAATAGTTGGTAGTTGGATATAATTTTGCATATCTAAGTTTCTTTTTTACACATTTATGGTTCTTTTACAGACTCTGTTTCTTCTAAACCAGGAATCGGCAAACTTATTTTAAAACGGGCCATATCGTAAAAATTTTAAATTTTAAATAAGGAAATGTCTTTTGTACTTGCATAAAAATTCAAAAAACGTTGTTGTAACTGTAGTTAGACTTTGAATAATATATCCGCCGCAATTTTTTTGGAAATGAGGACTTTGCGGGCCGAATTTATAACAAATGAAATTGTAAGCCTTAATTGTGCATAACAAATATAGCATTTATTAAGTTGAAACTTGTTTTGCATTTTTTTTTTAATTATAAATAAAATTTAAACATTGTACATTCGTGATTTTAGATTGGACATGGACCCCGGAGATAAACCGCCGAATAAAGGCTACCGGCCGTCTAAAAGGAAGCTTTTCACTCCAGAACCATTAGGATGGGGGACGGGACGTGCTAAGAAGAATGTACCCAAATTACCTTTGCGACCTGGAGTCTCATCGGTTCAACAAAGACCACCTCAACAAACAAGACCAGGCCAGTCAACGGAAGTAGCACAGTCACCAGGACCATCAACATCTCATAAAGCTGAGAAGCATTCACTACCAAATACGTAAGTGTTTTTTGAAATTTAAAATTTATGTTTTAATCTTATTTCAATGTCCGCTCAAAACTAATCAAAAAAGGATTGTACTATACAAAAATGAAATAATTATTGAATTGAATGAATATTAATTTATTAACAAAAATTTAGATTAATCAAAAAATTGTTGCGTAAACAAAAGTTTTTCTAAAATAATGTTTCATCAATTATTAATTTCAGCGAAGCAGAAGACCTAAAACAATTTAAACCTTCAACATCGTCAATGAAAATGTCACCTCGAAAAAAACCTCCTGTTACTTTACCGCAAGTACATAAGTCAATGGCTGACTCCAACCGATCTGAAACACAAACAAAAGCCCCCTCGACTATTGCAAGCGCTATTGCAGACATGATTGCAATACATAAAAGGATAGAAGCCTCAAGAAAATCTGTAACAACAACAACACAATCAAAAAAATTACCGTTGTGTTCAACAGGCAAATCACCAAAAATGTATAAAACAGTGCTGAAAGGCACAAAACGTCTGAAAACTTCAACTCCAATGGCAAAAGCATTTGTACCACAATACCAGTCAATTGCTTCAAAATCATCAAAGATAAAAACTCCAATTGCCAAAGTGCACAAACCAAAACAAGACTTAAAGTTAGTAACTGCAGATCAAATGAGTAAGTCAATTAAAAAAACCATAAAATCTGAAACTTTAACATCAACACCTGCTGAAGCGCATAAGCCAAAACAAAAAAGCTTAAAGCAATCAAAGACAATTTCAATACCGCCAACAAAAGAAGATAAGTCAGAAAAGGAAAAAACTCCGGAAATCCCAACAAAAAAGAAAAAGGAAGATGATTCACCGCCAGCAATATCTGAAACTTTTGTAGTTGTTGCTCAAGTACATAAAACATTGGAAGGAGAAGATGCTTCTATACCACCAACAATGAATCTGGTAAGAAATGTACCAAGAATTAATAAAATGCGTAACTTTCAACAAGAAGACTTGTATTTAATAAAACGTGTAGATTCGCCATCGCCACAAAAAAAAACATTACCGGTGGAAGAAACACCAATTGTTCCTACAAAAGTGCATGAGTTAGAACAGGACTTAAGTTCTGTACCTTCAACATCAACAAACGATCCAAGATTATACCAGAGAAGTGATTCACCACTTTTAGAAGCTGGTACATCCCCACCAAAAAAATCATGGTGTTCAACAATGTGTAACCTTCGTACTTCAAAACAAGACTCTAAAAATCCAACAACATTGTTGCCGGTACCAACATTTGCTAAAAATCAGAAGTCAAAGCAGCAGGACAAAACACAATTTATAACTCCGACATCGCCAAGAAAAAAACCAATAGTAAAATATATACCGCCAACAATGCCCAGCACATCAAAAACTGTTGCTAAAACGCACAAGCCAATGGAAGACGACTCGGAAACTTTGAAAACCCCAAAAAGAAGAAGAAGGAGAAGAAGAAGAAGGCAATTGTATCCCGTAGAATCACCAGTAATTACTCAAGTTGATGAGTCGATGCAACCTCCAAAAAAACCAGTAAAGGAACCACTATTAAAATCATATGCTTTACCAGTTAATCCTATTTACCAAGGGGAAAGATCACCAACAATACAGGAAACTTTTGAAACTGATGCTCAAGTGCATATTTCAACAGATGAAGATTCTGAAGGTCCAACAACATCTACAAAAAAATCGAAAAAAACAAAAAAAAAACACCAACATCGGCCAAATCCACATTTCAAACACCAAACAGAGATGCTAGTAGACAGGTATCTAAGTAAGTTATTTTATAACTGTTACAACTCTCAATATTATATAACTCATAAAACAAATACTGCAATCCTTTTCCAAGTAGTTTCTAGAAAAATCCAACATTTAACTTTAAGAATCTATATTTATTTATTATTTCAGCAGAAGAGCTGGCAACCGACAAAAGTTACAAACTTGGTCTGTAACCAATGCACCAACGGAGATATCACCAAGTCCATCAAGTCAAGAAAATTCTATGGTTCCTTTACAAATTACATCATTCACGCCGAGCACGCCAACTGATCAATTGGTATCACAATATACTACAGTGCGATCTCAAAATCCAACATGTTCTACGTTCCCAACTGATACTCAAATGCTTCCTGCAGCTGATAGGCAACTTTTAAAAGAAGTATATGGTGAGGCTGGATGGGGTAGTTCCCAAGAGACACTTGCAGGTATTGATACCGATGAAGTAGGATACCAAAAAAATACCGTAGTCCAACAGTCCTCCCCTAGCCCAGAGACTCCTTTAACACCTTCCCTCGGGGCTGGAGCTCGGTGACTGATTGGTCGGCGAAAGGAAATAAGAAAAGAAATTAGGAGGCTGCCCATGCCCACCATCCAACGTCAAAACCCTATCATCTCAAATCAAAACCTGTTAATATAAGCGAAATCGTCATAATGGAGTAGTAGGGTGTCTCCCCCTACTCCCGACCGGAAAATAAATCTGGGTACCCACGACCAAGTGACACAAACTGAACAACACAAATCACAAGCATACCTCAATTATACTCATTCATACCAAGAGCTAGCATGAAGAAGGAAAACACAAAAGATATGATTATCCTGTCCGTCGAAAAATACGTGGACAAGTAAATAATCCACAAGACCAAATTTTTTTTTAAACAACCCTGTGCGGTAGCGGATAGTCACTCATAACAAGTTAGACACCTAAAGTCTACCAAATGTAACCTACCCACTCTTAATCGCTCAGTGACCAGTACTTGAAAATGGCATCTAGGCCGAAGGAATAGCTTCCCAATAGCATCCAAGATCACTAAACTACCACTTAAATTTGACAACCGACGCAATAACCACACCTACAACACATAAATATGTCGCTATCACCCGAGAGAGAGATGTTAAAAAACGCAACCCTGGGTCATTAAAGGGACTCTTACCCCACGCAGTATCACGGATGCCCTATTCTCATGCCGGGGTCAACACAGCTATACTGATCAATCAGAATCATTTGGATCCCCTTTTAGATCCTTGACATTCCACACACCCTTAAGCGTACCGTGTTCGTCCCGCAACCGATATGTCCAAGGTGACACCTTTTCGTGAACGTAGAACGGGCCAACATACTTAGGTGCGAGTTTAGCCGTATAAAACTTTTATGCATCGGATAGAGTGTGTCCTCGACGCCATACCAACTGATTTGGCAAGTAGTGAACATGCCTACGACGTAGGTCGTAGGAACGCTTGGACCGTTCTCCCGCCAACTTCAGCCGTTGCCGAATATCCTTAAAAAGAGCGGTAAACCCTTTAGCACGTTCTTCAAAATCGAGAGGTTTTTCCTGCTCTGGACCTTGTTTCACGTGCTCGTCACCCAATAGTTTAATTTCCCTGCCAAAGTTTGCAAAACACGGCGTAACTTGCGTGGTCTCGTGACGAGCGGTTCTCATAGCACAAGCAACTTTTGGCAGCAAATCATCCCATAACCGGTGGTTATCCGACACAAATGAAGCCAACATAGTTTTCAATGTCCTATTTACCTTTCTGTCGGGTTTGCCTGCGGATGGTAAAGGGCGTTATACGGAATCTTCACATTGTAATGCGTAGCTAGGTCGCGGAACAATTTACTCTGATACTGAACACCATTGTCACACAAAATGGTTTCTGGTACCCCAAAGAGCAAAAACACTTCTTCCTCCATCTTCTTGACAACTGCTGCCGCAGTGGCCTTCCTTAATGCAAAACTTAACGAGAATTTAGTAAAGTTGTCTGTCACGACCAAGATGAAACAATTTCCATGCATCGACCTAGGGAGTGGTCCTATCAAATCAGTTGAAATCGTTTGCCATGGCCTAGTGGGAGGTGACCGAGTGGCCATCAACCCTGGCGGCTTTAAATTGCAAACACGTGCGACAACGAGAAACATATCGCGCTACATCGGCTCGCATCTTGGGCCAATAATATTTTCCTACCAACCGTGAAAATGTCTTAAACACCCCCCCATGACCTGAAGTCGGCAAATCGTGAGCATTTCTAACCAACTCAAGTCTTCCGTCCCTGGGAACAACCATCTTCCAACGCTCGCGATCTGGGTTCAACTGCGGAAATTTTACGTCTACGTATTTGTACAGACGGCCGTCAGTAACGCGCCACTGGGGAAAAGACAGAGGTTTATTTTCTGCTCTATCAACCATCTTTTTATACCAAGAGTCAGTGGTCTCGGCCAACGTCCTGACTGTAACCTCATCAACTAATGGGACTGATCGGGACAAAGCATCAGGCACCACGTGCTCCTTACCTTTTCGATGGACAACCGTAAATTCGTACTGTTGCAACCGCACAGCCCACCTGGCCAAACGACCGTTCGGTTCCTTCAGCCGATGAAGCCAAACCAAAGAATGGTGATCAGTTACAACCTCGAAGGCTGAACCCTCCAAGTACGGCCTGCATTTTTCGATGGCCCATAACACGGCTAAGCATTCCCGCTCCGTAGTGTGGAAATTCCTCTCAGTCCGCGACAAGGATCTACTCAGGTAACTAATTACACGTTCTTCGCCGTCGATTGTTTGTTTCAGTACGGCCCCTAGACCAAAGCCAGACGCATCCGTTTCTAGAACAAACGGGACTGAAAAATTGGGACAAGACAAAATAGGTGCGGAAACCAAAGCGTCTTTGATCTGTCGAAAAGCTTCCTCACACTCCGAAGTCCAGTTGAAGCGAACATTCTTTTTGGTCAAATTCGTCATTGGGGATATAATTTCCGAAAACTTCGGCACAAACTTCCGATACCAAGACGCTAGGCCAATCACGCTTCTCACATCGGAAACATTCTTAGGGGTCGGAATCGCTAACAGCGCCTTAACTTTCTCAGGATCAACATGGAGTCCTCTTGAATTCACTACATAGCCCAAATATTTCAATTCCGATCGGCAGAACAAACATTTATCCTTACTCAACGTGACACCGGCTTCACGAAGACGAGTGAAGACTTCTTCGAGGACCCGTAGATGGGTATCAAAATCCGGAGTAGCAATGACAATGTCGTCCAAATACACAAATGCGTGAGGTTCCAACCTAGGACCAAGTATCCCGTCAATAAAACGCTGCCAGGTAGCCGGAGCATTATGTAGCCCAAACGGCATTCGGGTGAATTGGAATAACCCACGATTTGGAATCGTAAAAGCCGTATAGTGTTTCGACTCGCTCTCCAGAGGTATTTGCCAAAAAGCCGATTTCACATCTAGAGTAGACAAGAATTTGGAATTTCGTAATTTGTCCAAAGTATTACACACGTAAGGTAGTGGATACGCGTCTCTCGCCGTAACTTTATTCAACCGGCGGAAATCTACGCAAAGGCGAAAAGCTTTGTCTTTTTTTCCTACCAGAAGAATTGGCGACGACCATGCGCTGGAGGAGGGTTCTACTACACCCAGATCGAGCATTTCATCTAACTCCTTATCGATGTGCTTCTGAACGTGCGGCGATACCGGATAATACCGCTGTTTGATAGGGTCGGACGTAGTCCGTATGACATGTTCTACGTTTTTGGCCACGCCAAGCCGGTTTGTCTGTTTGGAAAAATGGCGTTTTACCAAAGAATCTAACCGAAGTTGTTCTTCCCCACTACACGCACCAACACCTATACTATCACACCAAACGTCGGCTAAATTTGTGAACGCCCAAACGTCATCCCTAAGGTTCGGCACAATTCCCATAGCTTTCCAAAAATCCAAACCCAATATTAAAACGTGAGGTATCTGAGGAATGACCAAAACTTCCAATACACACACTTTACCCTTTAGGCCAAAAGGTACGTTTACATAACCCGCACTTTGACAAGTTGTACCATTTGCTACCGTGCAACAGACTGTCTTGTTATTCACCAAAGGCAACCCTAGACGTTGAAAGAAGTCCCATCCCTTGGCTCCCAAAATTGTGCGAGACGCACCAGAATCTAATAGTCCTAAAACAACCTGCCTAAGAACGTCAACTTGTAAGTAGGGTCGTTGATCACCCTGTGCGTGAGATAAGATGTAATCTAAAACTATGGACGTGGTTAACAAATCTGCGGTTCGAGACGTTAGGCAACCATCTAACGCCTTCCCACCCCGTTTCCCTGGATTTTAGTACATCTGGGGCACGAGAACTTAGTATACCCTTCCAGACCACAAGTAAAACAACGTTTTCTAGGAGGTTCAGTGCAAGCCCTAGCTAAGTGTCCTTCTTTTTTACAATTATAACAAGCTCTCTCCGGAACATTGACAACGCTACAAATTGGATCTACCTGTACATAAACTAAATCGGGTTCCAACTCAATCTTTTTCAGAGGCAAAAATTGCTCTTCACACATTCGATTCCAACAATCTGCCCAACTTCAACAAATGATCGGTGTCGGTAACCACAGTCAAACTCAAATGGGTCTGACAAAAAGGGGAGACGTTGGGAGCAATAACTGCAACTTAGCTGACTCTTTCACTGGGTAGCTCAACCGTGAAAACCAATTTTCCATTGCTACTAGGTAAATCCCTATGGTCTCATTGGGGCCCTGGGTGCGCCTCTTTATTTTATCGTATAACCGGTCATCGTAGTCGACCGGGAGATACTCCTCGCGCAACAACTGCACCAAGGCGTCCCAATTATCTACTCGGTGACGACGAGCCCTAAACCACAACAAGGCTTGACCTTCAAAAACGTCAATGGCGGACGCAAACAATTGGTCCTTAGACACATTCCGAGCTAACCGCAAATCCTCAACTTGTTGTAAGAAAGCGTTCACTAAAACCCTTGCTGGGTGACCCGAGAATTTCAAGTTCCACTTTCTAACGTGATCGGTAGGCAATGGCAAGTGGACGTTCGCCGCGAGCAAGGTAGAGGATGCAGCTGGTTGGCCGGCTACATGCGCTACACCGCTGCCACTAGGGGTCGAAGTAGAAAAGGGGGCAAAAGCTCGATGCGTCTGCATCCGTAGTTCTCATGGTTTCGTACCTATCGGAATGGTCAAGGTGTCCACCTTCTCGTCAAGCGCTTCCATAAACTCCAAGATCTGTTGGAAGAGACCAGACCGAGTTTCAATATCTCCAGGAGTTCCTGGGCTTGCTAGCTCAACCCTACCAAGTACATGGGCCAACTAGGACGAAACCTTACGGCCAATCGTCTGAACCTGCTCCCTCGTAAGAGATTCTACTAAAAGCCGAATTTCTGCTACTTTTAATTCTGCAGCAGTCATATCCTCCTCAAACGTATAAGGACGCTCTGGACGCGATATACTTTGTCCTTCTACCTCTAGCTTAATTAATCGCCTAAGCGACACTCTCATTTTTTCCACCGTAGACGGCCCCAAACCGCGAATGGCCAACTCGTAGACAAGTTCGTCTTGAACCAGTCTGCCAAGTTCCATTTTCCTGGCCATGGTGAAAGACTCCACACAAGGTTGTTTCAAAACAGAACCCAAATACTACGTCAAATAAATTAAAACCTATAATCTAAAGAACACCCGCAAAGTGCAACACTAACCTAAAAGAGGAAACAAAAACACAATTTTCTGACACCCTAAAATTGTACCAACTATGCCCTAGAAAATTGTCCTTCAGCTCCAAAAAAAAGATTCCCAAGTAACCACAAAAACTTCAAAACACCAAAATTTATAAGCCAATCTCAGGTTTACTTTTCCTAAATTTGGCAGCAAGGTTCGCTAGAGACAATCTTAATTTTTGTTTGTTTACTGTGCTTGTACTATTTAACAGACCAAAGACCTATACATACTTGTTATTTGTTCCTTTCTTTTTTTTTTCTTTTAACCCAAATTTAATTTTAATTTTAACCTAAGTTTAATTTTCAGGCCCCACGTTGGGCGCCAAAAATGTGGCGTTGATTCCCACTTCCGGGTGGGGTCAGGTTAGGAGCCTGATTGGTGGTTCAACCGAGCAAAGTGCCTGCCAGCTCAGCGAAGACGGGCGGGTGTTAGTGTGAGCGCCACGAGCTTAATCTCTTGAGTCCGCTCGGTGCCACCGTGCTCCGTGGGAGAAGCTCGAACCCACAATCGTACCTAGAAATAATTCCCCTTTCCCAACACAAAAAAAAGGAAAGAAAGAACAAGAATAACAAGTTTTATGTCTGCGGTCGGTCAGGCCAAAATTTATTGGTTATTAAAATATAAAACATTTCATAACGTAGAAAACAAATAATTAGGGTCACCGTTAACCCCCTATGCAAGCTCTCGAAAATAATTTTTGGTTAACACGTAGTCTACTATGACTATTACCGGAGTTGTCCGCGGCGACGCGCAGCGCTACGAGCCCCCTTCGTTCACCCCCAGTTTTCCAGAAATTAAAGGAAAATAAATAAATTAGTTACGAGTGAGGATCTTGCACTAGGTTGCACAGATGTTAATGACACCCAATTTAAATAAAACATTAATGGTACGCCTTTGATAGCAATACCCCAATAGTAAATCTTAACACACGCTTATTATAATGTAAATTAAAAACGTCATAAGACGTACGTTGGATAGGTGTGAGGCACCACTTCTTGCAAAACAAAATAATTATACATAAATAAAGAATGTGAATCAAGCCTTGTCTCCTGCGTAGTTCCTCTCTGCAAATCTGCAAACTCCAGCTTCCCCGGAATAATTCGCCTAATTCATCCAGCCACTCAGGAATGATTGAGAAGGTCGGGTGGTTTTCACAACCCCCAGGTTATATATATGTATATATATATATATATATATATATATATATATATATTTAGATATTTGAGTGGATATTGTGTACCCATACGGTCCATCCAGATCTTCCCTTACGACCAGATTGCTGCAAACGGCAAGATCTTCTCGACCCGTCTATTTTTCGACGAGTAAGTAAACCTGAAAACCACACTCGTGATATATGACGCCCAACAAATCTGACAATTTACCTAGGAAGGAAGTAAATGATAATAAATACCTGAGACATGGCGAGGTGGAAGTTACAGCACTTCTAATAAGATAGCCACGAGATGTGAGAGGCTCAACATCCGCAACGCGGTTAGGTCGATTATAGGCACATAAACCACTTCACTAAAACTTGGCTAGAACGATACTATTAACCGGCTATATGCCGCGAGGATATACCTCTTTTCGGTATTAACGTTCAGCCGCACATGCACCCACACACCTCGAGGACCGGAAGTGAACCCCCAATGTCAAATTTTCACCGACACCCTCAACCAAGCGTCAGTGTTGCCAACTGCGTTTGCAACATTCTCCCAAGTGTCAAATGGTGGGTGACAGTGAAGTGTCAACAATAGAATGGATTTTCGAATTACTAAATCTAGTAAGTTTAAGCATGATACCACACTACACTAATACTGTGAACCTTAGAAATCACTTCTCCTAATTTCCTATCACTCACTCAAGTCGAATTGTAAACATAATTCACATAACCTACAACCTATAACGAACCAAACAACTAGTCATAAAATCCCATAAAATATTCCCCTCATTACCCACATAGCAATAAAGCCTTTCCCGAGTAAGATCTCACAATAATTACCCTTAATATTAATTCCAAAACTAGTTTCGATCTTACTACGAGAGAAAAATAACCCCCCAGAGGCAGAAGCAGCCCGTATAATTCGTCGGAATTGACTGAAATGGTAAGAGTCAACCATTCACTTATCTCATAACCAACACTAACATAAATTAATTAAGATATAGAAACTAACCTTTAACACCCCCACACTAACTTAATTAGTGTGAGAATCAAAAATAAAAATTAATCACCCAAATAACAACGTTAGGCCGCCAAATTTTCTATAGTGTATGTTGGGTTGCATACGTTACCACCCCAATAACTCCCGTCAGCTATCTTAGTTGCCTACCTTAAATTGTTAAATTGTAAAATATACTTGATTGTTTCAGGTAACCAGCCGGCAGATTCTTAGGCGGAATCGTGATGCTACAAACTATACAGGGATGTTTTTGCTATGCACAACAGCTAAAGTATATGAATCCATAATAGAAAATAAACTTGTAGGTGGATTCAGAAAAAGTCATTTATCACAAGATTACATATTTACAATTAGAAAATTAATTAAAGAAACGATAAAGCAAGACAGCAAACTTTACATAACGTTTATAAACTTTTGAAGTACCTTGAAAACATTTATAGAAAATACTATATGAAAGACAAATAAACGAACAATTTGGAGCAATAAAAAGCTTATACAGAATTACAATTAATTACAAAAGAACTGAAAAAGAAGCGTCAGAAGAATTTACGACTAGATAAGTATTGAGACAATAAGGAGCGGTGAGCTCATTACTGTTCATTATTTTCTTAGATGCTATATTAAAGAATATAATATGTACAGGATCAAAAGAAGAAAGTGGAAATTGAATATCACAATCAATCAAAAGAAAAAAAATATTAGCAGAATGTGCATTTGCTGATGATTTAGCTATAATAAGAAAAATAGGAAGATATGCAAATTATGGAACAAAGTATTACTAAAACACAACAGGACTGTAAATACAAAAAAATTGGTGATAGCAAAATTAAATATAAAGCTAAATGAAATGGTAATAGGACAGGTAGAATCGTTTACATACTTAGGAGCAAGTTTAAATAACAAAGAAAATATGGAGCATGAAATAAACAAGATAATCTAAAAACTAAACAGAACTTATCACTCAATAAAAAAAAACAATATACAGACTAACACTAATATATGGAAGTGAAACATTGGTAATGAATCAAATAGATAAAATAGAATACTGGCAATGCAAATGAAATATTATAGTAAAATTTACGGTGTAACAATAATGAATAAAATTAAAACAAACCTATAAAAGAGAATCTTCAATTTGAAAACATATACAATACAATAGAAAAAATACAGTTAGCATGCTATGGACATCTAGAAAGAATGCCAGAAGATAAACAAACAGAGCAAGTATGTAATGCAAAGATAACAGTTAAACTGTCAACACGCATACATAATTTAAAACTAGTTTATTCATATATTTTAAAAGTAATAAAAGTAAGAATAAAAGTTTATATAATACAAAAGTTGAGCAACATTTACCTATCTTGACAAAGTTCTAGTAAGTAGTATTAAAAACTATGTTTTTTTATAAATTAAACTATTGAATATTTTTAATTATATTATTATATAAATTGTGATAATATAACAGCAATTTTAAATCAAGCAAAATAAACAATGAAGAAGATATGAATAAGCCTGACAATATAAGAAACAAGACTGACAGACATTAACAAAAGCAAAGCAAAACTGTTTAAATATATATATATAACATTAAATGTACATACAATACAAAATTAAAAAATTTAAATTGTCAAAGATATATAATATAATTGAAAAAATGTATACAATATTATACATACACTTATAAAATTGTTACCTATTAAACATTTTTTGCTGATAATCAATTAAAATTAATTGGACTCTTCTTTGCTATTGTCGGTTTTGGACATCTTTTTACAATTAAGTTGGTTTTGGAGACTTTAAAATTGGTCAGCTTTGAACACTTTTTTCAAAATTATTGGCTTTGAACACCTCATCAAAATTGGTTGGCTTTTGGACACCCTTTCAAATCTGCAGTCTGCTTTAGACACCCCTCTAACCACTTTAGTCGATTTCATCAGCCGGTAACACTGTCGAACAATCTTAGATTTAGTTTATAAATTAACAAAATTAAAATTTTATGTTGAGATTTATGAGATAATGCATCTCACTAATTTTAATTATTTGTATTTAATCAACTAATATCCAATAATTTGATTAAAAAAAAATAAATTAAATTCACTTATTACTTGTCACTAGAAAATCTTTTAACATATTCGAATTAAGTACAACAAAATATATAAACTACACAAGCAACGGTGAAATGCAATAAATTCAATCAATCTCAATAAATAATACTAACAATAATCCCTTTTACAATAAAAATATATAAAACAACAAAATTAAGAATAAAATAAAATTAGAAACAGAAATAATTAATATCTACCAAAAATAAAGCTGATTCATTATTGCTGCTGCTGAAAGTTCAAAGAAATAAAAAGTCGTTTTAAACCCCATTCAAACAAGTTGTAAGGCAATATCTGTAAGACGTACAATAAAGAAGAAAAAGCAAGAAGTATTAGAACACGAACATTTATTCAGTTTATGAAATGTAGAAACAAAGTTGAAATTAGAAAAGTTATTAAACAAAATTGAAATTCGAAAAGTTATTAAACAAAATTAAAATTAAAAAACGGAATACTTAAATTATTTGTTAAATTCATTAACATTTTTTTTTTGGCTGGAGCAGGGTCAGGATCATCGCGACGTTTCTTTTGTTTAGCTTCATCAGGGTCAGGATCCTTGCAACCTTTCTTTTTGGTTGCTTTCTTTTTTTTTGGTGGAATAAAAACCGGTACTGGATCAAATGGTAGCTCCTCCTCGGTATCAAAACCTGCGAGTGTGTCTTGGGAATCCTCAGTAACTGCAGATTCAGTTGGGTACGAAGAACATTCTGTATATTCTGTTGGCAATAGATCAGTTGGAATGCTAGGCGTGAATGGCGTTATTTCCGACGGAAGTGTAGAAACATTTGATATGCTTTGACTTGGTTTTACATCTATCGGTGCACTGGTTGTGGTCCAAGTTTGTAATTGTGGTCGGTTGTCACCACTTCCGCTGAAATAATAAATAAATATACATTGTTGGAAAAATAATTAAAGAAACTACTTGGAAAAGGATTGCAGTATTGGTTTTATGTGTAATATAATATTCAAAGTTGTAACAGTTATAAAATAACTCACCTGGCAGTTACTTGTCTACCAGCTTCACTAATGTGTAGTGATTGTAATGAAATTTCAGCCGATGTTGACGGACTTGGTTCTTGCATTTGCATCGAATCCTCATTTGCTTGATTTGGGGTTTTAGAAGTGCTAGGCATTGATGGCGGCGTTGTTACCGTTGTTGGAGGTTGAGTTTTCAGTTTTGAAACATAAAGTTCATAAATTTTTGAAAGCCAACATGTTTTTGGTGGGGTTATCTGAACTGGAGGTTGTACGTTTGAGGTTTCGGTTTCTTCTATCGGCGGATCTACAGTTTCTTCTATCGGCGGATCTACAGTTTCTTCTATCGGCGGATCTACAGTTTCTTCTATCGGTGGATCTACAGTTTCTTCTATCGGCGGATCCATAGTTTCAATTAAATCTAAATCTTCTTGTCTGAACCGCACTGTAGCAAAATTTCTTTCTTGAACTACCATTGGTATTATGTAACCTCCTTTCATTGTTCTGTGCACATCAGCAACAGCTTCATAAGTACCAGCTTTTGAAGCTGGCAAATCACATCCTCTATATAAAGTTGGAAAATCAAATGATCCAAAAGTTCTTTCGGGTGAAGTCTTTTTTGGTGAAATTTTTGGAGTTTTAAATTGTTTAGAATCTTTTTTTTCGAACTCATACTCTCTTTTCGTTGGCATAATTGATGTTTCAAAAGTTTTTGATTGTGTTAAGCCTTCCTGTTTTGATTTTTGCACTTCAGCAGGTGTTGATGTTGATGTTGATGTTGAAATTTTAGGTTCACAGGCTTTTTGAATTGACTTACGCAATTGATCTGCTGTTACAAAAGTCCTTGTTTTAGATTCAAAAGCTTTTTGAATTGACTTACGCAATTGATCTGCAGTTACAAAAGTTTTTGTTTTAGATTCACAAGCTTTTTGAATTGACTTACGCAATTGATCTGCAGTTACAACGGGCCGTTTTATTTGAGACTTGCCTATCTTAAACGTATGCACTTTTTGAACTGGAATTTTTTTTTCTGGGTTGTTGAAGCAACTGAAGATGGCATATTACTTCTTTCATAATGGGGTTCACAAGTTTTTTTTGTTGAAGTTGCAGCTTTAAATCGTTTTGGGCTTTTCTGCACTGAATCACCTGTTGAAGCTTCAGGTCTTCTTGATGCTTCTTGCATTTGAGGAATATTTGAATCACTTTTAGCAGCTGTTGGTGGCCTATTACCTACACGAAGTTTTTTTGTAGGTGACATTTTCATTGATGATATTGAAGGTTGTTGTGGGTCTTCTGCCGCGCTGACATCATTAAATGATAAAATATTATTTTACACATTAATCTAAATGTTTGTTATTAAATTAATACTTCTGATTATTTTAGAAAAAAAACCTGTTGGACTATGCACAAATTCTTAAAAATTTTGATGTTACAAGCGAACATAGAAATATATATAATAAGACTAAAAACTATTTTTTTAATTTTTAAAAACACTTATGTTCGTGAACGTTTCTTAGTCTTTTGAGGTGTTTGTGGTCTCGGTGATCGAGCTGATCCCGGTAATTGAGCTTTCTGTATACAATAACATATCCACATCCTTTTTGCCACACGTTGCTTGAAGGAATTATCATTGTTATTCAAAGAATCTTACCCCGCGACTAGTAATATATTAGCCAATGATTTTTATGTTGACGATCTCTAAAGTTCTGCAAATTTTTCTCTTCAAATAAACAACAGATCCATTCTTGACAAATTAACAAGGAATGAAACGTTAGGTTAGGTTCCTGCGGGGGGAGGTATAACCCCTACAATGCGCGCCCCGAGGTGTCGAATACGGGAACTCCACACGCAGACCAATATCAATGCACGGTAGCCTTGCCTCGACAATGAGACTACCTTTTCTTTTCTTTGAACTGTCGGTCACTTTTGGTCAAACTTTTTGATCACTTTTCGGCAACCGATGCTATTAGGTTTCTAGGGCAAGGGAGTCAAACATCTTTTTCTTTCTTTCCCTAGGGCAAAACTCAACGTCGATCAAAAAACAATCACCGGAGTGCGCGGCTGCCCGTACGTAAAATTTGAATTTTGACCCTCTAACGATAGAGCTGTACCGCTGGAGACGTATACATTCTATAAGCTGCTCCAAAAATTTATTGGAAAACAAATCACCGGCAAGGGGGCTTTATCAACAGCACGAAAGGCAAAAACGTTAAGGGCAAAATACCCGCAATATTGTCCCTCTTAAGAACACTAAAAGATCCAAACCAAGCTTAGAAACTAACAACGTAAAATTAAAAATATTAAGAACAAAAATAGAATATGACCTGAAATCTAGAAACCTGGTAAAGCAGTCGGTCCTGACCAAATACGCATAGAGCTTATTAAGATGTTTGACGACGACGTAATTGATATTCTGCTAGACTTATTCAACATTGTCTACGAAAAACTCCCTAAACAATGGCTACTTTCTACCTTTGTGCTCATTTCCAAAAAACCTAACCCAAGAGTATCGAACCATTGCACTCATGAGTCATACTCTAGAAATTTCTTAAAAATCGTCCATAAAAGAATATACAGACAACTTGAGGAAGATTTTAAAAACACGCAATTTGGCTCTATGGAATTAATATTCTTTTCTAACAATGTCTGGATGTGTTTGCGTCTTATATAGATTTCAAAAAAGCCTTTGATAAGGTAAAACATTGACTGGGGTAGGTAAGGCTGTATTCTTTCGCCACTTCTATTTAACCTCTATTCTTCTTCTTATAGTACCATACTTGCTACGAGCGTCGGCACCCCTCACGTATGTTTGTGGTGCGCGATAATAGTTCCACACAAACATACGGGACCTACAATTTAAAGTGGAATCCGAACCACACCACTAGAGGGGTTTACTAGGCAAATACTTTGCTGGTTTGCCATTGCCTTGCAAAGGAGACGACCGCATCGAAATATATTCGACAAATTAGATATTGCCGCTGCCGGGAATCGAACCCGGGCTGCCTGCACAACAGTTTTCGCACTAGACCATTGTGCTACGGTCGCCTCTATAGCAAAGCTATATTTAATGAAACGTTGAAATAAGAACAAATAGGAATGGTTATATATGGAAAAATTGTGGACAGCATTAGATATGCGGATGACACGGTTTTGTAGCTTTAGAGACGTACAACACAAGCGAGAAATACTAAACGATCGATGTAGTGAGTAAAGACTAAAAATAAACATTCAGTCTTTGAAATGTGGTATTAGCGCAGAATGTGGCGTATTCCATTGACAAATAAGGTAACTAACACTGAAGTCTTCAATAAAATGCAAAAAGAATTGGAAATAATTCACACCGTAAAGAAGAAAAAGTTATATCTAGGCCATATAATGAGAGGACCCAAATTCACGTTGCTACAATTAATAGTACAAGGAAAGATCAGAGGAAAAATGAATATCGGAAGACGCCAAATGTCCTGTCTCAAAAACCTAAGAGACCGGTTTGGCTGCAGAAACAATTATTCCGAGATGCTGCCAATAAGTTTCGGATAACTGTGATGGTAGCAAACCTCCGATACTGCCAGAAAAAAAACGCCAAGGAGAGCTCTACCAATGGAGACCGAGGGGCGGAGCAACCTGTAAGCAAGGGTCTGCAATGCGAAAAGGCCCACAAGCATAAGGGACCATGCAACAATTATTTCAAAACTTGAAGCTCCCCAAAATTTACAAAATAAAAGTATAATAAATGACAAAACTGTACTTTTTTTTCAAAATTGTCTTAAAGTGGGCCCTTTTTAATATTTTGCGGTGGGGCCCACAATTCCTAGCTCCGTCACTGAATGGAACCATGCAAAACCAAACAAAAGAGCACAATTGACAACTGAAGTTCAAAAATGAAAGGATATCGCATAGGATAACACCAAACCGACATGGCCGAATTAGAAGAAGACCCAAAAATAGGAGCTAAGAGTTTGAAATAGTTGCAAAAAAATACTACACAACACCGGCAGTCTTAGAAGAAAATCCACTGACAGCGGTGGAAGAGGACATTGTCATATGTCATAATAGAGAAGTGGCAGGACTGCAGAAAAGATTTGCGCAAAGATATCCGGAGATAAGAGAAATTACCGAAAAAGTAGGTACTTCAGAGAGCGCTTGAAGAGGGTAACAGAAATAAAATAGCTATACAGAGGCCACAGTCGATGAACCTGGGCACATTTTCGAAATAATATATATATATGTGTGTATTTTAATATTACGTCATTGAATTATTGAGCAAATTTTTGTACCGTCAATCTACATGATTAATTTGTTTATTGTAATTTATTGTCTTTTAAGAATGTTTATGTTTGCCAAATTCCAAATTACCCTATCCATATATTCCTAAACCCTGGCCAAAACGCTAGACTGCAAAAAAAAATACTACCAACTGGCTAAATCACATATAACCTTTTTTGACGACTGTAATATGTTTCCTAAGATATACTGATAAATCCGCTATACATGTCACTACACAATAGAATTTATTAATTAATTTTATAGATAACAAATCTGGTTTAATTGCAAATGTACGATTTTGTTATGGATTTGTGAATTCAAATTTCAAACGATTATTTTTATCTGTTTTTTTTTTAATGACTTGTCATTAAGGTTTCGTTGTAATAAACGTTAAGTTGTAAATATTTTCTATTTTACAAGTTATCTTTTATACGTTATGGCTTCAGAATTGAATTCTATGAATAAACTTTGTTCGAAATATTTTTGCATACCAGAATCATCTCAGTAGAATCTGAAAGAACATTTAGTACCGCAGGCCAAATTATCAGTGTAAGAAAGTCAAGATTAAAACCAAAAAACGTAAACATATTAGTGTTTTATCAACAAAAATAAATAATAATAATAATTGTTAATATAATAAAAAACATATAAAATTGAAACAACCATGAAACATTTTATTGAAAAACAAATTAATAACCAATTATGCTAACTTAATTTAAATATAAAAAGCATCGTAGTTATATTGACCGATAAAACACCCAAGGAACATTCTATAGATGACCAGAATAAAAACTGTAAATTAATTTAAATATAAAAGCCTCGTATTTATTCATATTGATTTAGTCTATACGTATGCCACGTATGGTTTATTTCAACCACTATGCATAGTTGTTGATATAATGATACAGATGAAATATAGTGTAGTAACCAATTACGGTAACTTAATTTAAATATAACAAGCATCGTATTCATATTGAACGAATCTATACGTGTTGTTTAATTCAACCACTATGTATTGTTGTTAATATAATGGTGATGAAATTCCAAGGAACATTTTATAGAATACCGAATTAAAAACCATATATTGTAAATTAATTTAAATATAAAAGCCTGGTATTCATACCGATTTAATCTATACGTGTGGTTTATTTCAACCACTATGTATAGATGTTAATATAATGGAAATGGAAAACTGATGAAATAAATTGAAACGCCAAAGGAACATTTTATAGAATACCCAAATAAAATCCAATTCCGGTAACCCGTAAATTAAATACAACAAGCCTCGTTCGTAGTCATATTGATTTAGTCTATACGTGTGGTTTATTTCAACCACTATGTATATTGTTGAAAATTCAATGATAAAATTGATTTTGTATGACCGCTATTTCTTCACTATTTATGTAAAATGTTTTAACCTCGGTATTCATATTCTCCATAAATAATCTATATATATTTCCATGAGTTATTGATTGCACTTCGAGAATAATAATTTAATCTTGTTTCCTTTTTAGTAGACGTCAATAGTACCGATTTGCTTTTCACTTGGCTATAATGTACAAAAAAATCTGTAATTATAACCTCAACCATTGTAGAATCTTGATGAATTATTTAATTGAAATTGAACGTAAATATTGAATAAATTTATTGTATACACGTTAACAAAATGAATGTTTTGTTTATGATATGATTGCAACTATCTCATCTATCTCTCGCACTGAATTCACAATCACATGTAAAATAATGAGCGGACGATGGATCAATTCCATCTTTGCTTGGAACGCGCTTGAATGAATATGTTTGCAGTGAACTGTGATGTGGTTGCTACCCGACCGACTGTTACGTTGCGGTCCGCGCCCCGCATGTTGATTGTTGACCCTTGTTCCTTGGGTTCCTTTGTCGAGTCACGAATCCCATACCCTTGCCCCCCCAAAGAAAAATAAATTGTAGAACACGCATTGCATGCATGCTGCCGGCGTTGCCAAATAAAAATTAAAACATATTTACCATTGACGTTTTCATAATAATTTAATCATTTTGATTTTCTCCAAAAGTATGTTTTTGTAAAGATTGTTCTTAAATAAAATCAAATTCCGTATAAAAACAAGATACAGTATTGCTGCAGTAAATTTATTCGTAGATTGTTGGATGTTTTACAAAGTCTGCGATACATATTACTCATTAGTAGTTACATTAAATTTAATAAATTATTCATTAAATTTATCGCACTAGTTTTGGTCCAATAAAGCGTAACGTAATAATTAAATAGATACAACTGTTCATAAATTAAAAACGTTGACAAAATTAAAATGTTTTGCTGTACACTATAATGCGTGCATATTTATTTTCACAATTATAAGCTTATATTGAAAATAAATCAATACATGCGATCAATTGCCGTGAATAAATCACTTAAATTAAATTATTCTGTAGTAAAATATTCTTGATAAAAATATTGTTATACGCCCTCGTAAATGTACGGCTAAGGCTGCAGTCTCACTGCACCACCACTACCAACTATCACCGCTTGCCACTAACCACCAAAATGTACTACGGTCTCGCTGCTGCCACTGGTGACCACTAAATATTTAAATTTCCCACTCTTTTCTATGTCAGTAGAAGAATGCTTTATTTATATATTTATATTTCGGGCCTTTTATTTACTAATGTAATTAGTTTATCAATGTCGGATGATGTCCATGTTTCTCCCATGATACCGTTTTTAAAATTCTCAAATATCAAAGCGAAAATGACAGATTATGTTTTGATTTGTAAAATATCAAGTTAGTATGTTTCTAATGACGATCAACCGTTGCCGCGCTACCACCAACCGATTTGAAATTATGAAACGGTGGTTACCAAATGACAGATGCCGGCGAGAATAGTGAATCAGTGGGACCGTTGCCATATGATTTAACGTGTTCGAATTTTAGTTGGTGGCGGTGGGTGGTGCAGTGAGACTGCAGCCTTAATAACTGGTATTCTGAGGACTCGACTCTTAAGGATGGAACTTCCCAATGTTCCCGTAAATGTAAATTATAGTCAACTTATTAACGAAATAACTGTACCATTTGTTAACCGATCTGATAAAAATATAAATATTTTTAAAGATAAATGATGCACACACTGCCGGATATACTTTTTTTTTACAATTTTAACCCTTTTCATATCAATTTGATTGAGTAATTAAGTATAATATTTCAGTCATAGATTTCAAAATAACATAAATGATTTGATAAATAAGATTATCTACATATTCAGGCAGGAATTTTATTGGGATTTCTTCTACCTGCGCTCGGTGCGTTTTAGCCTTTTTTTGCGTACGGATAAAAACAATAAAATTACCATGAATATTAAATTATATTTTCCTAGTAAATATTATTTTATAATTTAATCTAACTTATTTCGATGATTATATATCATTTTCAAGTAGATCTAAACGTCTATAATTGACAATTCGATATCTTGTATTTATTTACCAATAGGTAATGATTATAATACATTTTACAAAAGTCTAAACAAATCATGTTAATATATATTCTATTGATTACATTTTCTATTTAATTTTATTTAATATGCATACTTTGCTTGAATATTACCATCAGCATACATTTTTATTTATTTATAAATTACGCGGAAAATAAATCGGTAAAATAACATATTGAATAAAATTTGGATTAAAAACTCTATCTAATCGCATGCCAAGATCGAAATATGTATGTCCTAATATAATTTTTTTTTTTTTTTTTTGAGTTCATAAAATATATTATTACAAAACGCTACAGGACGTCGATTCTGATATCGGTGAGTTTTGTGATAGAAGTCATTTTAGTAAAATCTAAGTAGCATTTTGTCTCATTTCATTGAAATTGCGTCATTTATATGAAAAAGTCACCAACCGACGCGTCTGGCGGATGGTTTGTCAGCGTGTATATGTTTACATAAGGGCCAGTATTTCATTTTGCGCTTAAGCTAAGATTAGAGTGCAATGCATCTATATAGCTCCTTGATCTGGTCATACTCACTTTGCACTCAAAATGAAGAAGAGAGTGTCACCGCTTGGTGACAACAATTGGGCTTAAGCTTAGTCTTTAGCACTTATCCATAGTCTTTCCAACATGTGCCACACTTCTTCTTCTGAAACCCGTTCTATTTGCAGTATTATCTCCCGACATTCTTCTTCTTCTAAAAATTTCAATATTCTTTTTCTGTCTGCAATCCGCAGCATTACCTTCCAACATTTTTCTTCTAGAGCACATTCTGTCTGCAATCCTCAGCATTACCTCCCGACATTCTTTTTTTAAAAACTATCTATCTAATTCACGTTTATAGATGACAGCGCTGTTACGAATTGAAAATTTTTCCAATTAGTACTCTAAAACTAAGTCTAGTAAAAACTTGGGAGTTTCAATTTTTGGCCAAAATTTAAAACAGTAAAACAGTAACAGTAACTAATTGCAAGAATAGTTGGTAGTTGGATATAATTTTGCATATCTAAGTTTCTTTTTTACACATTTATGGTTCTTTTACAGACTCTGTTTCTTTTAAACCAGGAATCGGCAAACTTATTTTAAAACGGGCCATATCGTAAAAATTTTAAATTTTAAATAAGGAAATGTCTTTTGTACTTGCATAAAAATTCAAAAAACGTTGTTGTAACTGTAGTTAGACTTTGAATAATATATCCGCCGCAATTTTTTTGGAAATGAGGACTTTGCGGGCCGAATTTATAACAAATGAAATTGTAAGCCTTAATTGTGCATAACAAATATAGCATTTATTAAGTTGAAACTTGTTTTGCATTTTTTTTTTAATTATAAATAAAATTTAATTATTGTACATTCGTGATTTTAGATTGGACATGGACCCCGGAGATAAACCGCTGAATAAAGGCTACCGGCCGTCTAAAAGGAAGCTTTTCACTCCAGAACCATTAGGATGGGGGACGGGACGTGCTAAGAAGAATGTACCCAAATTACCTTTGCGACCTGGAGTCTCATCGGTTCAACAAAGACCACCTCAACAAACAAGACCAGGCCAGTCAACGGAAGTAGCACAGTCACCAGGACCATCAACATCTCATAAAGCTGAGAAGCATTCACTACCAAATACGTAAGTGTTTTTTGAAATTTAAAATATTAATTTATTAACAAAAATTTAGATTAATCAAAAAATTGTTGCGTAAACAAAAGTTTTTCTAAAATAATGTTTCATCAATTATTAATTTCAGCGAAGCAGAAAACCTAAAACAATTTTAACCTTCAACATCGTCAATGAAAATGTCACCTCGAAAAAAACCTCCTGTTAATTTACCGCAAGTACATAAGTCAATGGCTGACTCCAACCGATCTGAAACACAAACAAAAGCCCCCTCGACTATTGCAAGCGCTATTGCAGAAATGATTGCAATACATAAAAGGATAGAAGCCTCAAGAAAATCTGTAACAACAACAACACAATCAAAAAAATTACCGTTGTGTTCAACAGGCAAATCACCAAAAATGTATAAAACAGTGCTGAGAGGCACAAAACGTCTGAAAACTTCAACTCCAATGGCAAAAGCATTTGTACCACAATACCAGTCAATTGCTTCAAAATCATCAAAGATAAAAACTCCAATTGCCAAAGTGCACAAACCAAAACAAGACTTAAACTTAGTAACTGCAGATCAAATGAGTAAGTCAATTAAAAAAAACATAAAATCTGAAACTTTAACATCAACACCTGCTGAAGCGCATAAGCCAAAACAAAAAAGCTTAACGCAATCAAAGACAATTTCAATACCGCCAACAAAAGAAGAAGGGAGTTTTTTCCTTTTCTGACTTATCGAAAAGGAAAAAACTCCGGAAATCCCAACTAAAAAGAAAAAGGAAGATGATTCACTGCCAGCAATATCTGAAACTTTTGTAGTTGTTGCTCAAGTACATAAAACATTGGAAGGAGAAGATGCTTCTATACCACCAACAATGAATCTGGTAAGAAATGTACCAAGAATTAATAAAATGCGTAACTTTCAACAAGAAGACTTGTATTTAATAAAACGTTTAGATTCGCCATCGCCACCAAAAAAAACATTACCGGTGGAAGAAACACCAATTGTTCCTACAAAAGTGCATGAGTTAGAACAGGACTTAAGTTCTGTTCTGAAAAAAACCAATAGTAAAATATATACCGCCAACAATGCCCAGCACTTCAAAAACTGTTGCTAAAACGCACAAGCCAATGGAAGACGACTCGGAAACTTTGAAAACTCCAAAAAGAAGAAGAAGGAGAAGAAGAAGAAGGCAATTGTATTCCGTAGATTCACCAGTAATTACTCAAGTTGATGAGTCGATGCAACCTACTACTCCAAAAAAACCAGTAAAGTAACCACTATTAAAATCATATGCTTTACCAGTTAATCCTATTTACCAAGGGGAAAGATCACCAACAATACAGGAAACTTTTGAAACTGATGCTCAAGTGCATATTTCAACAGATGAAGATTCTGAAGGTATAACAACATCTACAAAAAAATCGAAAAAAACAAAAAAAACACCAACATCGGCCAAATCCACATTTCAAACACCAAACAGAGATGCTAGTAGACAGGTATCTAGGTAAGTTATTTTATAACTGTTACAACTCTTAATATTATATAACTCATAAAACAAATACTGCAATCCTTTTCCAAGTAGTTTCTAGAAAAATCCAACATTTAACTTTAAGAATCTATATTTATTTATTATTTCAGCAGAAGAGCTGGCAACCGACAAAAGTTACAAACTTGGTCTGTAACCAATGCACCAACGGAGATATCACCAAGTCCATCAAGTCAAGTAAATTCTATGGTTCCTTCACAAATTACATCATTCACGCCGAGCACGCCAACTGATCAATTAGTATTACAATATACTACAGTGCGATCTCAAAATCCAACATGTTCTTCGTTCCCAACTGATCCTCAAATGCTTCCTGCAGCTGATAGGCAACTTTTAAAAGAAGTATATGGTGAGGCTGGATGGGGTAGTTCCCAAGAGACACTTGCAGGTATTGATACCGATGAAGTAGGATACCAAAAAAATACCGTAGTCCAACAGTCCTCCCCTAGCCTAGAGACTCCTTTAACACCTTCCCTCGGGGCTGGAGCTCGGTGACTGATTGGTCGGCGAAAGGAAATAAGAAAAGAAATTAGGAGGCTGCCCATGCCCACCATCCAACGTCAAAACCCTATCATCTCAAGTCAAAACCTGTTAATATAAGCGGAATCGTCATAATGGAGTAGTAGGGTGTCTCCCCCTACTCCCGACCGGAAAATAAATCTGGGTACCCACGACCAAGTGACACAAACTGAACAACACAAATCACAAGCATACCTCAACTATACTCATTCATACCAAGAGCTATCAAGAAGAAGGAAAACACAAAAGATATGATTATCCTGTCCGTCGAAAAATACGTGGACAAGTAAATAATCCGCAAGACCAAATTTTTTTTTTAAACAACCCTGTGCGGTAGCGGATAGTCACCCATAACAAGTTAGACACCTAAAGTCTACCAAATGTAACCTACCCACTCTTAATCGCTCAGTGACCAGTACTTGAAAATGGCATCTAGGCCGAAGGAATAGCTTTCCCAATAGCATCCAAGATTACTAAACTACCACTTAAATTTGACAACCGACGCAATAACCACACCTACAACACATAAATATGTCGCTATCACCCGAGAGTGAGATGTTAAAAAACGCAACCCTGGGTCATTAAAGGGACTCTTACCCCACGCAGTATCACGGATGCCCTATTCTCATGCCGGGGTCAACACAGCTATACTGATCAATCAGAATCATTTGGATCCCCTTTTAGATCCTTGACATTCCACACACCCTTAAGCGTACCGTGTTCGTCCCGCAACCGATATGTCCAAGGTGACACCATTTCGTGAACGTAGAACGGGCCAACATACTTAGGTGCAAGTTTAGCCGTATAAAACTTTTGTGCATCGGATAGAGATTTGGCAAGTAGTGAACATGCCTACGACGTAGGTCGTAGGAACGCTTGGACCGTTCTCCCGCCAACTTCAGCCGTTGCCGAATGTCCTTAAAAAGAGCGGTAAACCCTTTAGCACGTTCTTCAAAATCGAGAGCTCTGGACCTTGTTTCACGTGCTCGTCACCCAATAGTTTAATTTTCCTGCCAAAATTTGCAAAACACGGCGTAACTTGCGTGGTCTCGTGACGAGCGGTTCTCATAGCACAAGCAACTTTTGGCAGCAAATCATCCCATAACCGGTGGTTATCCGACACAAATGAAGCCAACATAGTTTTCAATGTCCTATTTACTCTTTCTGTCGGGTTTGCCTTCGGATGGTAAAGGGCGTTATACCGAATCTTCACATTGTAACGCGTAGCTAGGTCGCGGAACAATTTACTCTGATACTGAACACCATTGTCACACAAAATGGTTTCTGACACAACGAGAATTTAGTAAAGTTGTCTGTCACGACCAAGATGAAACAATTTCCATGCATCGACCTAGGGAGTGGTCCCATTAAATCAGTTGAAATCGTTTGCCATGGCCTAGTGGGAGGTGACCGAGTGGCCATCAACCCTGGCGGCCTAACATTTTCGGCTTTAAATTGCAAACACGTGCGACAACGAGAAACATATCGCGCTACATCGGCTCGCATCTTGGGCCAATAATATTTTCCTACCAACCGTGAAAATGTCTTAAACACCCCCTCATGACCTGAAGTCGGCAAATCGTGAGCATTTCTAACCAACTCAAGTCTTCCGTCCCTGGAAACAACCAACTTCCAACGCTCGCGATCTGGGTTCAACTGCGGAAATTTTACGTCTACGTATTTGTACAGACGGCCGTCAGTAACGCGCCACTGGGGAAAAGACAGAGGTTTATTTTCTGCTCTATCAACCATCTTTTTATACCAAGAGTCAGTGGTCTCGGCCAACGTCCTGACTGTAACCTCATCAACTAATGGGACTGATCGGGACAAAGCATCAGGCACCACGTGCTCCTTACCTTTTCGATGGACAACCGTAAATTCGTACTGTTGCAACCGCACAGCCCACCTGGCCAAACGACCGTTCGGTTCCTTCAGCCGATGAAGCCAAACCAAAGAATGGTGATCAGTTACAACCTCGAAGGCTGAACCCTCCAAGTACGGCCTGCATTTTTCGATGGCCCATAACACGGCTAAGCATTCCCGCTCCGTAGTGTGGAAATTCCTCTCAGTCCGCGACAAGGATCTACTCAGGTAACTAATTACACGTTCTTCGCCGTCGATTGTTTGTTTCAGTACGGCCCCTAGACCAAAGCCAGACGCATCCGTTTCTAAAACAAACGGGACTGAAAAATTGGGACAAGACAAAATAGGTGCGGAAACCAAAGCGTCTTTGATCCGTCCAGTTGAAGCGAACATTCTTTTTGGTGAAATTCGTCATTGGGGATAAAATTTCCGAAAACTTCGGCACAAACTTCCGATACCAAGACGCTAGGCCAATCACGCTTCTCACATCGAAAACATTCTTAGGGGTCGGAATCGCTAACAGCACCTCAAATTTCTCAGGATCAACATGGAGTCCTCTTGAATTCACTACATAGCCCAAATATTTCAATTCCGATCGGCAGAACAAACATTTATCCTTACTCAACGTGACACCGGGTTCACGAAGACGAGTGAAGACTTCTTCGAGGACCCGTAGATGGGTATCAAAATCCGGAGTAGCAATGACAATGTCGTCCAAATACACAAATGCGTGAGGTTCCAACCTAGGACCAAGTATCCCGTCAATAAAACGCTGCCAGGTAGCCGGAGCATTATGTAGCCCAAACGGCATTCGGGTGAATTGGAATAACCCACGATTTGGAATCGTAAAAGCCGTATAGTGTTTCGACTCGCTCTCCAGAGGTATTTGCCAAAAAGCCGATTTCACATCTAGAGTAGACAAGAATTTGGAATTTCGTAATTTGTCCAAAGTATTACACACGTAAGGTAGTGGATACGCGTCTCTCGCCGTAACTTTATTCAACCGGCGGAAATCTACGCAAAAGCGAAAAGCTTTGTCTTTTTTTCCTACCAAAAGAATTGGCGACGACCATGCGCTGGAGGAGGGTTCTACTACACCCAGATCGAGCATTTCATCTAACTCCTTATCGATGTGCTTCTGAACGTGCGGCGATACCGGATAATACCGCTGTTTGATAGGGTCAGACGTAGTCCGTATGACATGTTCTACGTTTTTGGCCACGCCAAGCCGGTTCGTCTGTTTGGAAAAATGGCGTTTTACCAAAGAATCTAACCGAAGTTGTTCTTCCCCACTACACGCACCAACACCTATACTATCACACCAAACGTCGGCTAAATTTGTGAACGCCCAAATGTCATCCCTAAGGTTCGGCACAATTCCCATAGCTTTCCAAAAATCCAAACCCAATATTAAAACGTGAGGTATCTGAGGAATGACCAAAACTTCCAATACACACACTTTACCCTTTAGGCCAAAAGGTACGTTTACATGACCCGCACTTTGACAAGTTGTACCATTTGCTACCGTGCAACAGTCTGTCTTGTTATTCACCAAAGGCAACCCTAGACGTTGAAAGAAGTCCCATCCCTTGGCTCCCAAAATTGTGCGAGACGCACCAGAATCTAATAGTCCTAAACAACCTGCCCAAGAACGTCAACTTGTAAGTAGGGTCGTTGATCACCCTGTGCGTGAGATAAGATGTAATCTAAAACTATGGACGTGGTTGGCAAATCTGCGGTTCGAGACGTTAGGCAACCATCTAACGCCTTCCCACCCAGTTTTCCTGGATTTTACTACATCTAGGGCACGAGAACTTAGTATACCCTTTCAGACCACAGGTAAAACAACGTTTTCTAGGAGGTTCAGTGCAAGCCCTAGCTAAGTGTCCTACTTTCTTACAATTATAACAATTTCTTTCCGGAACATTGACAACGCTACAAATTGGATCTACCTGTACATAAGCTAAATCGGGTTCCAACTCAATCTTTTTCCTGGCGGAAGGCAAAAATTGCTCTACACACACTCGCTTAGCTTCCAACAATCTGCCCAACTTCAACAAATGATCGGTGTCGGTAACCACAGTCAAACTCAAATGGGGAGACGTTGCGGAGCAATAACTGCAACTTAGCTGACTCTTCCACTGAGTAGCTCAACCGTGAAAACAAATTTTGCTATTGCTACTAGGTAAGTCCCTATGGTCTCATTGGGGCCCTGGGTGCGCCTCTTTATTTCATCGTATAACCGGTCATCGTAGTCGACCGGGAGATACTCCTCGCGCAACAACTGCACCAAGGCGTCCCAATTATCTACTAGGTGACGACGAGCCCTAAACCACAACAAGGCTTGACCTTCAAAAACGTCAATGGCGGACGCAAACAATTGGTCCTTAGACACATTCCGAGCTAACCGCAAATCCTCAACTTGTTGTAAGAAAGCGTTCACTGAAACCCTTGCTGAGTGACCCGAAAATTTCAAGTTCCACTTTTTAACGTGATCGGTAGGCAATGGCAAGTGGACGTTCGCCGCGAGCAAGGTAGAGGATGCAGCTAGTTGGCCGGCTACATGCGCTACACCGCTGCCACTAGGGGTCGAAGTAGAAGAGGGGGCAAAAGCTCGATGCGTCTGCATCCGTAGTTCTAATGGTTTCGTACCTATCGGAATGGTCAAGGTGTCCACGTTCTCGTCAAGCGCTTTCATAAGCTCCAAGATCTGTTGGAAGAGACCAGACCGAGTTTCAATATCTCCAGGAGTTCCTGGGCTTGCTAGCTCAACTCTACCAAGTACATGGGCCAATTGGGACGAAACCTTACGGCCAATCGTCTGAACCTGCTCCCTCGTAAGAGATTCTATTAAAAGCCAAATTTCTGCTACTTTTAATTCTGCAGCAGTCATATCCTCCTCAAACGTATAAGGACGCTCTGGACGCGATATACTTTGTCCTTCTACCTCTAGCTTAATTAATCGCCTAAGCGACACTCTCATTTTTTCCACCGTAGACGGCCCCAAACCGCGAATGGCCAACTCGTAGACAAGTTCGTCTTGAACCAGTCTGCCAAGTTCCATTTTCCTGGCCATGGTGAAAGACTCCACACAAGGTTGTTTAAAAAAAAACCCAAATACTACGTCAAATAAATTAAAACCTATAATCTAAAGTACACCCGCAAGGTGCAACACTAACCTAAAAGAGGAAACAAAAACACAATTTTCTGACACCCTAAAATTGTACCAAATATGCCCTAGAAAATTGTCCTTCAGCTCCAAAAAATAGATTCCCAAGTAACCACAAAAACTTCAAAACACCAAAATTTATAAGCCAATCTCAGGTTTACTTTTTCTAAATTTGGCAGCAAGGTTCGCTAGAGACAATCTTAATTTTTGTTTGTTTACTGTGCTTGTACTATTTAACAGACCAAAGACCTATACATACTTGTTATTTGTTCCTTTCTTTTTTTTTTTTTTTAACCCAAATTTAATTTTAATTTTAACCTAAGTTTAATTTTCAGGCCCCACGTTGGGCGCCAAAAATGTGGCGTTGATTCCCACTTCCGGGTGGGGTCAGGTTAGGAGCCTGATTGGAGGTTCAACCGAGCAAAGTGCCTGCCAGCTCAGCGAAGACGGGCGGGTGTTAGTGTGAGCGCCACGAGCTTAATCTCTTGAGTCCGCTCGGTGCCACCGTGCTCCGTGGGAGAAGCTCGAACCCACAATCGTACCTAGAAATAATTCCCCTTCCCCAACACAAAAAAAAGAAAGAAAGAACAAGAATAACAAGTTTTAAGTCTGCGGTGGGTCAGGCCAAAATTTATTGGTTATTAAAATATAAAACATTTCATAACGTAGAAAACAAATAATTAGGGTCACCGTTAACCCCCTATTCAAGCTCCCGAAAATAATTTTTGGTTAACACGTAGTCTACTATGACTATTACCGGAGTTGTCCGCGGCGACGCGCAGCGCTACGAGCCCCCTTCGTTCACCCCCAGTTTTCCTTAAATTAAAGGAAAATAAATAAATTAGTTACGAGTGAGGATCTTGCACTAGGTTGCACAGATGTTAATGACACCCAATTTAAATAAAACATTAATGGTACGCCTTTGATAGCAATACCCCAATAGTAAATCTTAACACACGCTTATTATAATGTAAATATTGAAAACGTCATAAGACGTACGTTGGATAGGTGTGAGGCACCACTTCTTGCAAAACAAAATAATTATACATAAATAAAGATAGTGAATCAAGCCTTGTCTCCTGCGTAGTTCCTCTCTGCAAATCTGCAAACTCCAGCTTCCCCGGAATAATTCGCCTAATTCATCCAGCCACTCAGGAATGATTGAGAAGGTCGGGTGGTTTTCACAACCCCCAGGTTATATATATGTATATATATATATATTTAGATATTTGAGGTGTGGGAGGCTCAACATCCGCAACGCGGTGAGGTCGATTATAGGCACATAAACCACTACACTAAAACTTGGCTAGAACGATACTATTAACCGGATATAAGCCGCGAGGATATACCTCTTTTCGGTATTAACGTTCAGCCGCACATGCACCCACACACGTCAGTGTTGCCAACTGCGTTTGCAACATTCTCCCAAGTGTCAAATGGTGAGTGACAGTGAAGTGTCAACAATAGAATGGTTTTTCGAATTACTAAATCTGAGTAAGTATAAGCATGATACCACACTACACTAATACTGTGAACCTTAGAAATCACTTCTCCTAATTTCCTATCACTCACTCAAGTCAAATTCGGTGAAGGTTTACTTGCTGTCCCTCTCCTTAAATACAACAAATTATATTTTATTGGTTTCTAAATGTGTACATTGTATTAAACTTACCAATAATTTGCCTTAGTGTCCTTCTTAAATGCTTTTAAAATATAATTAAAAAAATGTGTAATGACAAATGTCAGTTTCACATTAATCACAATATTAGACAATTTTGTACATTACAGCTTAATGTGTAGTATACACATTCATTCATAGAAGCCTATATTCACTACATTACAACAAGTATACTTCACATAATAAAAATATAATTGTGCAATTCAGTAGAAAGAATTTACTAACTATAATTTAAATAAAAATTGTTATAAATATAATAAACAGATACACATAACATTACATTACATTACATTAACAACTATTACGCCACCAACAAAACAAAGTGTTTTATTGTTTCACTTTGATAATAAGTGACTGTTTGATTTGCCAATCATTTGAAATAAAGCAAAGAAATTCCTAATTTATCAACAGCTATTATGCCTTTCACAAAACAAGTATTTTTATTGTTTTACTTTTATCACTTTGACAATAAATTAGTGTTTGATTTGTCAGTCTCTTGAAATATATCGAATACATTCTTAATACATTAACATCTATTTCGTCTTAAACAAAACAAGAATTTTTATTGTTTCACTTTGATGATAAGTGACTATTTGATTTCGCTTGAAATAAAGTGAAGAAATTACTAATATATCAACATCTATTGCGCCAATAACAAAACAAGTGTTTTTATTGTTTCATTTTTATCATTCTGACAATAAGTTAGTGTTTGATTTTTCAATCACTTGAAATAAAGCAAAAAAAACTTCTAATACATCAACAACTAGTAAAGAATTTTTATTATTATCCATTACGCCTTTGACAAAACAAATATTTTTATTGTTTTACTTTGATAATAAGTGACTGTTTGATTTGCCAGTTGCTGAAATAAAGCAAATACATTCCTAATACATTAACAACAGTTACGCCACCAACAAAACAATTGTATTTATTGTTTCACTTTGGCCGTATTGGTAATAGGTGAATGTTTGATAAACTTATATCGTCTGACTTTACTCTACAAACATAACTAAAACAATAGTAATGTCATGTGATATTGGGTCAAATTACGCTATTGATTGTCATGCAGTCAAAGCAGTATTACGTGAGTTCACTTTAAAAATATTACCAAAAAACGTAGAGTAAGCCAAGTCAGACGCTAAGTTAGACGCTTAACATAATTTGACTTGACGTTTGCTTGGTTACGTGATATTTATTAGAAAAAAACGCAAAGTCACGTGGTATTTATATTGGTTTGGGTCAGCGTCAGGTCACGTAATGTTTGGTCTATTGTGCGCATAAACAAACGTCACGTGACCTGACCCTAGCCGGTAAAAAAAAAATTGCGGTAACGCTTTGTCAAAAAAGTTTATCAAAAAAATGTGGTGTCACGTGGTACCAGTTTGGGCCAAAGTCAGGTCACGTGATGTTTGGTTAGACGCGCTTCTGGCCAACAATCACGTGACCTCACACTGGCCCGTGAAAAAATAAGAAGTCACGTGATGTTTGGTCAGGCGCGCGCCTGACCAAACACATTTAAATCGTTTTGTGAGTGTTGTGTGAGCGTGCTGGTTTTATCAGAATACCATAATAAGTAATAATAACATAGCCAGAAACAAGCAGATTACTAAAATAACAGGAATAAACGTGTAAAACCTCGTTCATACTCATCCGATTTTTTCATTTTTTGTGCGACTAAAAATGGCCGCCTGTCAAACTAAAAAATTGCGATTATTTTAACATTTTGCGATTTTTTTAAGAATGTACCTAACTTCATGCCATTGAATTTTTATTAATACTGTAATTAAATGAATTGTAATTAAATATTATTGTTAAAATAACTGTAATTGAAAGTTTCGCTACATTTAAATGAGATTTTACAGTTATTAAATCAAACGCCAGTACTGTAATGAAACAGATCAGATTGTGGTTATGTTTGTATTTGTAACTTCACTTCATTATACTCTTTGCTGAACCGACGTTACGCGCGCTGTTGCCAAACTTACGTACAATAATTTAAAGCTAAAAACAATTTATTTTTTAAATACTAACAATCTCCAATGTTAATTATTAAACATCAAATAAAGTAAAATAATTCAACTCCAACAATATAACAAAAATATTAAAAAAAAATAACGCGTTTTGTAACATATCTACATTTGTTTATGTGTTCTCGAGGTTAACATTGATAAAATTTATTTTTTTAAATTGTATTTTCGAAAGTCATTTTTGATGATATTTTGTATTTTTATCAATCGGACAAAGTTGAATCAGTTTGAACATTGTGCGATTTTATTTTTAATAAAAGTGCCTAACTTCATTTCATTTAAATGTTGATATTTTTTACAAAAATAATTAGTTTAAAATATGTGGTGAAAATTGGTTCATATAAATACTAAAAATAAATAATTTTACTTTTAACCTTTAAATAATGTTTAAATACAATAAAATAATTATTGTTTAAAACAAGTATAATAAATTAAAACATATTTTTAAGTTTTGAAAGGGATAATAGATCTAATTTTTAAATCAAATATTAGTATAAATAAAAGTTACTAAAATAAAAACAAAATGTCACTAGAAAAAATCGCAATAAAAAAATCGAATCAGTATGAACGAGATTTTGCAAGAAAAATTTTGTTACAATAAAAAAAATCGCTTAAATTCTGTTTTATTAAAATGAATAAAAAATTTAATTAATTTATTAAATGTCAGTTTGCAACAATTAAATTAACATTTCACAGCAAATTTGATTATGGGTGACTAATTAATGCACAATTTTATGTTATATTGGTTAGGTTTGCATGCACAATTATGTTATACTACACACGTTTTGATCTATTTTATTGTTTATTGACTAATTTCAGGTGATTTAATTTCATATTATTATAGTTAAATAATAATATGAAATTATTTGATGCAAAGTTCATTGACCTTTCTGTTGACTGTTGACATAATAAGTCGTAGTGCATGGTTAGCTTGGATTTAATAATTTTTGTTACAAGCTCGTAAAAAAAATTGCGGCAACACTTTGTCAAAAAAGTTTATCAAAATAGTGTGGTGTCACGCGGTACCAGTTTAGGCCAGTGTGAGGTCACATGATGTTTGGTCGGGCGCGTTTCTGGCCAACAATCACGTGACCTAACACTGGCCCGTGAATAAAAGGAGGAGTCACGTGGTATCGCGCGCTTGACCAAACATTACGTGACCTCACACTGGCCCGTAAAAAAAATGAGGAGTCACGTGGTATCTGACTAAACATTACGTGACCTCACACTGGACCGTTAAAAAAATAAGGAGTCACGTGGTATCAGTATGGGCTAGTGTGAGGTCACGTGATGTTTGGTCAAGCGCGCGTCTGACCAAACATCACGTGGCCCGTGAAAGAAATGAGAAGTCACGTGGTATTAGCATGGACCAGTGTGAGGTCACGTGATGTTTGGTCAGGCGCGCGCTTGACCAAACATCACGTGACCTCACACTGGCCCGTGAAAAAAATGAGGAGTCACGTGGTATCTGAGTAAACATTACGTGACCTCACACTGGACCGTGGAAAAAAAGAGGAGTCACGTGGTATCAGTATAGGCCAGTGTGAGGTCACGTGATGTTTGGTCAGGCGCGCGCCTGACCAAACATCACGTGGCCCGTGAAACAAATGAGGAGTCACGTGGTATTAGCATGGGCAAAAAAAAAAGTTTTCAATTTGAAAAAATAATAAACAATTTTGAGGTTATGTAAGGGGCCGGCCCGATTTTACGTCTCGTGACCTGACCTTGCCTTACATAACCTCAAAAAAAAAAAAATGTTTTCAACTTGAAGAAAAAAAAAACAGTTTTGAGGTTATGTAAAGTAAAGTGGATTGTCGTATAATAATTTTGACTTTTTATGAGCGCCGGTCAAAATTTTACGGTTGCGTCCTGTGCGCCTTAATTTTTTTTTTGTGGCAATTCGTTACTGATTTATACATACAAAACAATATATTTTGTCTTTTAATTGATAACTATGTTTGATTAACTAACTATGTGTATAATATATATATGCACGCGGCGTCTAAATAAAATGTGTACTAATACGCCGTGTGCATATATCAGATTTTTGTTTATAGTAAATTAAAAACCTTGTTTTAGTGATTGTGTGTAAGTATTTGAATAAAGCAAATAGTGTACTAAAATATCAAATAAACTTTCTTATATTTAAATTTTTTAAAAATGTGATAAAAATTAGCAACAAATAAAAAAAACTCTAGGTCATTTGAATATGTTGTAATCCTGCGCCAGTACAATACGTACAGCATTTAAAATACACGCTGAGAGCGCGTAGCTGCTCTAGGTTGTTTATTGGCTTTGCCTAAACCAATTTTTATTTTGCCAGTTTTATCCAAGATTAGAGCTATTAGCAAGTTTAGATATAAATATATATTTCAAAGATTTCTTTGATACTTTTAAATGGTGCTATGAAGTTTCGTGTCCATATAAGACAAAAAAAATAGTTTTTACTCAAAACACAAAGTGGTTAACTATAGACATAATTAAGCAACGCGATGAACTAAGAAAATTGAATTGGTTAAAAAAGACAACCGGAGACCCAACTGTAAAAGAAAATTACAATACATTTAAAAGGTCATATAATAACTTAATCGTATCTTCTAAAAAAAAAACGTTTACTAACATGATTAATAATTCAAGTAATAAAAATAAAGCTATTTGGAAAATAGTAAAATCGGAAATAGGCAAACCAAAAAATATAGATAAATCAATTAATATATCGTTAAATAATAAGCTTTTAAACGATAAAAAATTAGTAGTTAATGCTCTAGCTGATCATTTTGCTAACGACACGACTAATAAAATAAAATTAATAAAAGGTAACAATTTTTGTACACTAATGGATATGTCTGACAAAACGTTTTATTTTGAACAAACAACAAATGCGGAAGTCATAGAAATTATTAACTCTATGCGCAACACAAACGCTACAGGAGCAGACAATATCCCAATACAACTTATTAAATTTAATGTTAAAGAAATATGCGCACCTCTTACTTATATAATAAACAAATCTGTAGAACTAGGACAATTCCCAGATATCTTAAAACTGGCACAAATAATTCCTATTCACAAGAAAGGAGATCCTACTCTTGTAGATAACTTTCGACCTATCTCGTTGCTCAGTATATTTTCTAAGATAATTGAACGCTGTGTCATTAAAAGAATTGCAATGTTTTTAAATCAGAAACATTTATTGGCGAAAGAACAACATGGTTTTAGAGAATCAAAGTCTACTGAAACAGCAACGGTTCAATTAGTACAATATGTTTATGATAAATTGAATAATAAAGAACATGTAACCGGCATCTTCTTTGATCTTAGTAAAGCTTTTGATTCTTTAAAATTTGAGTTCATCTTGTCAAAATTATATAATATTGGCATCCGTGGGTTAATGAACGACTGGATTAAAAGCTATCTACATAAAAGAAAATTGGTAGTATCGGCTATGGGAGTTACATCCGATGAATTTAATATTGATCTTGTAGTTCCTCAAGGAAGCGTGGCTGGACCACTATTGTTTTTAATTTTTATAAACGATTTGCCCAAACATATACATAACGGAAGAGTATTTATGTTTGCTGATGATACCAGTATTGTAGTTAGTGGCAAGACAACATCAGAAACAAATAGCAACGTAAGAGATGTAATAAATCAATTTGACAAATGGTGCAATAATAACAACCTTATAATAAATGCTGCGAAAACCGTAATAGTTAACTTTCATGGTGTACAAAATGAAAGAATGATTGCTAATGGGTATAATTTAAATGGAGTAGCAATTACACTTAGCGAATCCGTACGTTTTTTGGGAACAATAGTAGATGAAAAACTAAATTGGCGCAGTCAGATAAATGATCTTGCAGCAAACTTAAACAAGTGTTGTTTTGCATTGCGCAAATTAAAAAATACTTTAGATCAAACTGCGTTAAAAAATGTGTATTATTCTATGGCTTATTCCAGGATAAGTTACAATATTATAGTATGGGGACAATCAAGCGATATAAATAGAGTTTTTATTATACAAAAAAGGATGATTAGATTAATGTACAATTTAAATTATGTAGAAACATGCCGCCACACCTTCAAGTCTGAAAATATTTTAACAGTTCCGTCTACTTATTTGTATAAGTTATTGTGTTATGTGTTCAAAAATAAAAGCAATTATCAATTAAATAATAAGATACATAACCACAAAACTCGCAATAAAATTAATATACATTTGCCACAAATCAAGCTCATGGCATACAAAAAATCGCTATCTTATGCTGGCGGACATATTTGTTGCCTGACGAAATAAAAAACATCAAAACCCTCCAACGGTTTAAGATGAATTTAAAATTTTTTTTGGTTAATGGTTGCTTTTATTCAATAAAAGAATACATTGAAAGAAATTAAACTTTATGTATTTATTATCTGTATTGTAATTTGTTTTGTTAATTTAATTAATTATGTAATATTTTGTGTATTTTTGACGTATCCTATCCATGTAAATGGCAAAAAGGAATAATAAAGATTATTATTATTATTATTAATTGTTTTATGTGTCCTCACACATAAAAGTTCAATAAATTTAGATTAAGAGATTTTGTAGGCCAGTTCACTGGACCTCTTGTACCAATCCACCTATCATTAAAATTATTGTTGAGCCACCGAACTACATATAGTCCGAAAACTGTATTATTCCCACCAGGTTCACAGAAACCTTTATGGACTCCACCTAAATCGCATCATAATTTTAATTGAAGAATCACTTTACACCAATCCATGGTCACTATTGGTTGCAACAATATTCCTCAACTAAACCAGTTGCTATCAAACCAAACCATGCATTGAAGAATTCCTCAAAGATTACAGCACCCCTCAACAAGTTTTACAATTAAAACCTAAAAATATAGAAAAATATTTTGATAAAATCGGATTGAAAAAACGCAGCATTCAGATATGGAGAATGGACCATGATTTTCTGCACTTCGTTTTCTTAAAATCTACAAGGCTTGGAATTTGATGATAAGTGACAGCTGTCACTGCTCCAAATAATAAATGTGTTGTTTTAACAATAATGTCTAAAGATGATAAGGAGAAGCGATATATTGAAGCGCTACGCAAGAGGCAGGAGGAAATTAAAAAATGTTTGGAATCAATGCTCAGAGAATGTACCATGAAATATGTGCAGAATTGCTACAGTCCGGAACAGAAATGGTGAGTATGCGCAGCTGCTTCAATTAGCGTATATAAACATTAAATAACATTCCGGGTATTAATAAAAATCGTCAATATTTACAATAATAAATCATGCTAATAATAAACCCATTTAATCTAATCGTTTGTGATTATTAAAATAATTCGATTGTTGAAAATATTTCTTAAAAAAATAAACTAAAAGCGATAACATAACATAAAGTGTCACGCTCGGCACTCTAATTACACCCAAGTTGGATTAGTGTAATTTTGTTCTCGTTTAATTTGGGATTATTAAATCGCGTCAGTTATAAATAAAATTAAATTATATGCATCATCGTGCTGGTACCACATCTCGTTACGTAAGGCAATAGGGACATTGTTATTCAGCCACTTTTCTATAAGATCTTTGAGAAGTTCTGCGTATAAACTATCATTTAAACCAGGTTGAATGATTTTAATTGGCAGTATTGGCAGTAGTTACCCATTAAAAACCCCACACCATGTGTTAACTAAAAATCTTTGATGGAAAGCTTTGTACTCTAAAAACTTATGGATTTCCTAATGACCAGATATGCTCAATGTGTATTGTAAATGTTAATTCCATCTCTCGAGAACATAGATTTTTTTTTGCTAAATAATCAGTTTTTCTAAATAATGTGTATTTTTTTATTATCTCAGAAATGAAGCGAGATAGATAAAAAAAGTTATTTAGATTTTTTCTGTTGTCAAATTGCATCAATTCAGCACGTACACGCATGCAAAGTTACTTAAACTACCGTAATATTATCACTTATGCCCGTATAACACTGACAATAATTATATCTTGAATTATATACGTATTAAATCTTAAAAAGTCTGTAAAATGTACAAATAATTATCAAACTTATTGTAGATTGAAATTTTAAGAATATATTTAGTTTTTCTTTATAATTAACGAAAAAATTTACGCATAAACAGTTTTAAAAAAAATGTTGGGTTATATTATAAATGCTATTTGTCACATTTAATGTGTTAATTATAAAAAAAACCTAAAAATTTACTTAAAATTTCAATCTACAATAAAATCGATGATCATTTGTGCATTTTACAGACTTTTAAAGATTGAAATATTTTTATATGTAATTCAAGATATAATTATTGTCAGTGCAATAAAGGCCAATCTTATGTTTATATCATGTAAAATGAGTTATATACTTTAGTATGTTGTTTTTGTTATTATAAAACCTGTTTTAGTTTGTTAGGCCATCCTCAGTTAATATATCGTCGGTGAAAGTGCAAAACCTCGTAGTACATTTTCAAAAATTTCACATGAGACGATAAAAACTTCATATTTTAAGTATAAATAAAAAAGTTTTATGTTCTATCTTTGTAAATTATTATGAATCCTATTATGATAATTAGAATTGTGCCCTCCTATTTTATCCGGCAGCCGTTATAGTCAGGGCGAGTCGTAGGTTTATACAAAAAAATTATTAAATGGGCTCCAATTGTTTTTATTATATAAAAAAAACAATAAAAAATTAAGATGTAATAAAAAAATTAAGTATATATATATATATATGAAAGTAACGTGATTCAATGTGAAAAATTATGCATAATTTTCATAAAATATTTGATAAACCGTAATTCCGAACATAACATAATTCAAGGTAATGGCTAAGATTACTATTGATAATCCTAATTATAATATAATTAAACAATTAGACAAAATAGACAATGTAAAACACTCTAAACAACTTAACTTTATCTTAAGATTCCCTATCATAGGAATTCTCCCATTACTACAATATATTAATACTATCGTATTAAAAAAATTAATGTAGAAGACCCTAAACAGATTAAATGTATCTTATGACTCAAAATCATAAAAAAAAATATATCCTCAAGATGTGTTTACACATCTATTAAATAATTATACATAAATTCTTTATCATTAAAATATCTTCACGATGTGATCACACATATATTGATCAATTATACATTAAATTTAAAACGGTAAATTTCGGTACTCATCCTGAATTTTCCTTGGGGTTACTTCCGAATTACTACCATGCGGTTCCATTGTCTCTTGGATAAATCGCCACTCCAGGAAATCCCGGGTCGCCAATAAATGGTACTTAATATTTGTGTTCGGGTTGGATTCTGACGAGGTCCCAAGGTACTCATTACATGAACCATGCGGTGGCTCCGGCGTACATCACTTTATTATTTATATTATTTAAAACAAAAGTTTCTTTACATGCTCCCTAAGAAACATATTATTATTATTATTAAAACTAAATAATTGAATTATTTAAATAAACCAACCTCTATTGTGGAGCCATGTGCTTAATTATGCCGTATACATTTAATGCGATTCTGCCGCTTCACGAGGCGGTCGCAGATGGAAAGGCTCGAATTTCCGTCGCGAAATAAATTCGCGATATCGCGGGGTCAAATTCTTTTACGGGACACTTCTTGCTGAGTTATTTATTGGATATATAAAATAATATTTTTATTCTGCATATACCGGGTGGATGTTTACATTATTTATTTATTCAAGTTGCATTTATATATTACATTTCTAATTATTTTAGTGATAACGGAAACGTTACACTACCCCTCTCCCAAGGAAACAAATGTATATTTCGAAAATATACATTATAGTGATAAATTTTGACACAACCTAAGTATGAATTTAGTAATTTATTCAGATTAGTAGCATATCGACACGTCATTACAATTTGTTCAAACCTATTTCTTTTCACTCACGCATTCTCTGGCCGCCATTCACTCTCTCACTTATTTCACACATTTTCGTATAATAATTCCGCTATATTACCAATCTAAATCTTCTCCAAAAAATGGTTTTAAGTTTTGGATGTGCCAACGACCTACATCTTCTCCTTTTTCGTTCACAAGACTATATACTAAGGGAGAATGTACGTCTTTGACGGTACATAAGGTATATTTTGGGGCTAATTTTGCCGCAAATTTATCTACCGCACTCGACAACACTTTATTTCGCTTATATACCAAGTCCCCTTTTTCAAATCTAACATCTCGTTTTCTTAAATTATAAGCACTCTGATTCTTCTTATAAGCTTTGTCCAGATGTTTTATTACGTCGTCATAAACGTCAGACATTTCTGTTAATTTTTGAACATATGATACACGGGAATCAGGTGCAACCTCTATTGGAAGTTTAAGAACTTCTTCGTCATACTTTCCGCTATACGGAATGTTCCTTCCAAAAACTAAATTATTAGGTGAATAGCTTGTGACTTCATGAATAGCCGCTCGAATAGCTGCTCCAATTTGAGGTATATTCTCATCCCATTTTCGATGGTCTGGATCATTGTTGAGGTAACACCGAATAGCAGTTCCTACTACCCTATTCACACGCTCGGTAAAATTTACCTGAGGGTGGTATAGCGCATTGTACCATAAATGATTTACCTCGTATTTTTTAAGTAACTGTTTAAATAAAGTGCTAACGAATTGTTTACCATTGTCGACCATAACGATCCTTGGGACGCCAAACACTAAGAAAACACGTGTCTCTAGAAATTTTACGACTTCCGACGCGGTGGCTTGCCGCAGGGGTTCAATCATTTCAAATTTCGAAAACCAGTCAGTTAGAACAACTAACCAGCTAAAACCTGACCGTGACCTAGGTAATGGTCCGATAAGATCCAATGGCACTATTTCGAACGGGTACTTAACTATCTTTTGGGTTCCCATTAATCCTGCTTGGCTCACATTTGGCATCTTTTGCGTGTTACACACTTTACAGGCTTTGACGTATTTTAATATTTCGCCCTTCATTTTTGGCCAATAATGACTTTGTCTAACCTTACGGTACGTTTTAAAGAAACCAAAATGGCCAGACAATGGGTTGTCGTGACATTTTAACATATCGGCTCGTCGTTCTCTCTTAGGCACAACTAGTTTCCATTCTGGAACCAGAATCGGAAGTTTTGCTTTAACTTCTACCATCTTGTATAGGCGACCATCGGTTATTCTATAATCGGGAAATTTGTCATGGTTCTCTTGAACAGCTCTAAACACCCCTTCGTACCACGTGTCGGTAATGTTAGAATCAGCGGATAATATTGCGACCATGGGGTCACTTGGTACAGACATTGATAACGCATCTGGTACGACCATTAATTCTCCTTTCCTATGTACCTGTTTCATGTCATACTGAGACAATTTTAAGGCCCATCTTGCTAAACAACCTGAGGGGTCTTTGTAGTTAATTAGCCATAATAACGAGTAGTGATCTGTGACCGCTGTAAAATGTGTTCCTTCAATATAAGGACGAAATTTTTCTAAGGCGAAAATCAGTGCTAAGCACTCGCGGTCTGTTACAGAATAATTTTGTTCCGCGCGACTTAAAATGCGACTAGCGTAGGCTATAACGTGTTCCTGACCACTGTTATCTTTTTGTAACAAACAAGCGCCCACACACACATTTGATGCGTCACTTTGAACTATAAATGGTTGAGAAAAATTGGGAGCAATAAGGACTGGAGCGTTAATTAATGCCTGTTTAAGGACATCAAAAGCCACTTGGGCTTCTTCATTCCAGACTATACGTTGCCCTTTCTTTTTTCCTTTTACCAATTTGCTAATTGGCGCGATAATGGTGGAAAACTTATTTATGAACCGGCTATACCAACTGCATAATCCAATAAACCTTTTAATTTCAGTCGTGCTTTTTGGAACGGCAAAATTAACCATAGCACTGACTTTATCGGGATCGGTTCTCAGTCCATCTTTATCTACAAGGTATCCAAGGTATCCAAGATTTTAACTGTGATCGACAAAATTCACTCTTTTCATGATTGATAGTAAGTCCCGCTTCGCCTAACCGTTCGGACACTATCTTCAAGGTTTTGATGTGATTGTCGAAATTATTATTGATAATAATAATATCGTCCAAGTACACAAAGACATAAGGTTCTAATTCAGGCCCAAATATTTTGTCCATCAATCTTTGTTGTACTTGGGCGGCATTGTTAAGGCCAAATGGGAGAACATTAAATTCGAAAAGACCGCGTCCTAATACAGCAAAAGCCGTTTTCTCTTTAGAACTTTCGTTCAAAGGTATCTGCCAAAAGGCACTTTTTAAATCGACGCTCGAGATGAAACGCGCATCCCTAAGTCGATTGAGGATACTGTCCAGTCGAGGTAGTGGGTATGCTAGACGTTTGGTCACCGAGTTAAGTTAACGACCATCAAAGCAAAATCGGAATTCGCCGTTTGGTTTTTTCACTAAGATGACGGGAGAAGACCATGGGCTGGATGAAGGCCTAATTACCTTTAATTCTAGCATCTTATCAATCTCATTATATAGATGTTTTTGCATAAAGGGAGAGAAACTATACGGGCGTTGTCTGATAGGCTCGGAATCTCCAGTGTCAATAGTATGAATATACAAATGAGTTGTTCCTAAGTTCCTTGACCCTAATTTTACAAAGGATTGTTTTACTTGATCTAACATTTTAGCCTGTTCGGTAGTTACGTCAACCCCTAAAGCACATATCTCAAACTTTTGGTCAGTATCCTGAAAAGCGTCAGCATTTACCAGTTCTTTACCTAATGTCCAACTGTTAGTCTGAAAATAAAAGAATCCACAATTAAAAATTTAGCGGTCATCTCTATTTCCGATATTATGATAGGCAGCGTAATTTATCCTGTTATAGCGTGTTCGCCTCCATCTGCGGTTCTAACTACCTTAACGTCCGCGTGGTTCAACCGTTCATACGAAATATATCTCAAAACTTGGTTTCCAATTATTGAAAAATTTGCTCCGGTATCGACAAGAGCTTTGAATGCCTTTCCACCCGTATACAAAGTAACAAATGGACGATTATCCCCTTTTATGCTAACAAATAATGGACATGTATTTACTGGTCAAAACATATTTTTGATTTCTGACATCCACTTTAGCCAATCTTCACTGGATCTGTCGGTACTTAATGTTGGACTGCGATTTCCGACGTATCGAGCCCGCGCCGTTAGTTTTTTGCCTTTCTTTCAGTAGAACACTTAGGGCAATCGTGGACTGTTTTATCCTTCTCCCCACACTTGTAACAAAATTTAGTTCTCTTTAAGGTACATTGACCGTAATAGTGACCAGTTTTCCGGCAATTCCAACATATTATATCTGTTTTGTCTACTCTTGTGTTTATTACGGCAACGCGAGGTTTTATAACTACTGGTTTTTGAACGCTAGGTAATGTTGCTTCAATCTTCCGACATAATGTTGTCAGTTCTTTAATTGTTGAAAACTCGCATAGACTCAATCTGGCGGTAAACACTGGAAGCAGATTTCGTCTAATATATTTCAGTCTGGTATTTTCACGAGGAATGACAGCTAACCGTGCAAAAAGATTTTCTATAACGGAGACGTATATACTAATTCCTTCACCTCTCTGCTGAGTTCGATTTCGAATCTCTTCCCATATATTATCCTCGTAATCCACCGGGAAAAAATCAGCTTTTAAGGCTGTTACTAGTTCATCCCAATCTGTTACATTTTTTCTTGCTGAGCGGTACCAGCCCAGGGCATTATCAGAAAATAAATTCTTCTACTCGTTCTAAAAATGGCAATAATGATTCAACTGGATGGGTTCCATCAAACGTCGCGTCCCATCGGTGTACCGGCACAATAGATTTTGTGGATTTACGTTTTGTTCGAATTGAACTTGAATGAAGCGGTAAAGGTATTTCCTCGGAAGTATCGGTATCGAATTGTTCCTCAATAGATTCCACACTTACATCAGATTCCACTTCATCTAATGCTTTCTCGTCCGTAAACGTACTCGTAAAAGCCTTAATCATATCTTTTATTTTTCTAGAGATCCGGGTTTCTAATAATAAACATTCATTAGCCGCCGAAGTCTGAAATTCTGAGAAATCTTCATCTACTTCCGTAAAACGATTGACTCTATTTTTTACATGATTTAGTCTTGTGAATATTTTACGCTCTGAAGCTTTGGCATCTTTACCGGGATATGCTTGAATAATACCATCAATTTCTTTTAAAAGCAATTCGATTTCACCTTTAGAAGTCTCATTAAGAACGTCAAATGAACTACCTACAATAGGGGAATTTTTACGTAAAAATTTTCGCAATATGGATAACAAATCGCGGACGTGACTATCTGCTACTTTAGTAAATCCTCTAATTTTCAACTCATATTCTAATTCGCTTCGCTTTAGATATTTTGGGTCAAAAATTTCCCGGCCCGCCATAATTGAAAATATTAAAATAGTAACAAATTTCACACTGATACTTCAACAATAAATAACACAAGGTGTCCCGATATTAAACAGACAGAATAGGTTATTTCCTTTTTTTAAATAAATACACATCTATTGGCCACCCCCGGATTTCAAGTCTTGGTTTTGAATTTATGATAGGATAAGTACCGAAATCTTTACAAAGTTACAATAATGTTTTACAATATAAATTCTATAGTGCCCCACGTTGGGCTCCAATTGTGTGCCCTCCTATTTTATCCGGCAGCCGTTATAGTCAGGGCGAGTCGTAGGTTTATACAAAAAAATTATTAAATGGGCTCCAATTGTTTTTATTATATAAAAAAAACAATAAAAAATTAAGATGTAATAAAAAAATTAAGTATATATATATATATATGAAAGTAACGTGATTCAATGTGAAAAATTATGCATAATTTTCATAAAATATTTGATAAACCATAATTCCGAACATAACATAATTCAAGGTAATGGCTAAGATTACTATTGATAATCCTAATTATAATATAATTAAACAATTAGACAAAATAGACAATGTAAAACACTCTAAACAACTTAACTTTATCTTAAGATTCCCTATCATAGGAATTCTCCCATTACTACAATATATTAATACTATCGAATTAAAAAAATTAATGTAGAAGACCCTAAACAGATTAAATGTATCTTATGATTCAAAATCATAAAAAAAAATATATCCTCAAGATGTGTTTACACATCTATTAAATAATTATACATAAATTCTTTATCATTAAAATATCTTCACGATGTGATCACACATATATTGATCAATTATACATTAAATTTAAAACGGTAAATTTCGGTACTCATCCTGAATTTTCCTTGGGGTTACTTCCGAATTACTACCATGCGGTTCCATTGTCTCTTGGATAAATCGCCACTCCAGGAAATCCCGGGTCGCCAATAAATGGTACTTAATATTGGTGTTCGGGTTGGATTCTGACGAGGTCCCAAGGTACTCATTACATGAACCATGCGGTGGCTCCGGCGTACATCACTTTATTATTTATATTATTTAAAACAAAAGTTTCTTTACATGCTCCCTAAGAAACATATTATTATTATTATTAAAACTAAATAATTGAATTATTTAAATAAACCAACCTCTATTGTGGAGCCATGTGCTTAATTATGCCGTATACATTTAATGCGATTCTGCCGCTTCACGAGGCGGTCGCAGATGGAAAGGCTCGAATTTCCGTCGCAAAATAAATTCGCGATATCGCGGGGTCAAATTCTTTTACGGGACACTTCTTGCTGAGTTATTTATTGGATATATAAAATAATATTTTTATTCTGCATATACCGGGTGGATGTTTACATTATTTATTTATTCAAGTTGCATTTATATATTACATTTCTAATTATTTTAGTGATAACGGAAACGTTACAGAATAAACTAAAGGATTTGAGGTTTTGTACAAGTTTATGTACAACAACAAAAAATTGGACTTAAAACAATAGTTGCTGTTGTACAAGAAATGAGCCACAAAAATATTGATTATTAATAATTATTTTCATATTCTTTACAATCATTAGGTAAAATATAATTTACAATGTATTTATTGATGTTAATGTATAAATAATATATTTCATATCAATCCATTTTTATTGATACTGTTATTTCTATTTTTATATTTATTAAAATTAATTATCGTATTATTCACATGTTTTCATAATTTTCTTCATCAGTGGCCTCATAGAGCACACACTGACTCGTTTTTAGGACGTTGTTACTCGTAAAAAGTGTAAGCTAATAATGCATTTTAATTAATATATTTTATGTAACAATTAATATGCATTATTTTGAGTGGGCAGAAATAACGAAGGAATAAGCGTTATTTCATTTTATGCACCATTTATATCTGTATTTATCCATTTGTATTTTTTATTATAAAATAACTAATATAAGCATTCCATGATATAACCTACAAATACAGCAATGTCACATTTGATAATTTTAATAAAATTTTATCTTATTAATTTATCTATTTTTGAAATCTGGCAACAGTGTTCTTGACAATTCGTTACTAACTTCATACCAACTCTGTTCTACACATTAATCTTTATTTTATTTATTTATTATGTGAACAATACTTGCTAAATATAATGAATATAGGAGTTTATGTATGTTATGTATAAATAATACACTACTCTTTAAGCAGTATTGTAACAAAAGTTGCCTAATAATATGTCAAAAGACATGTTTTAATTATATTAATAAAAGCGTTTAAGAAGAACAGCAAAGCAAACTATTAGTAATTTTATTAAAATGAACACATTTAGAAACCAATAAAATATAATTTGTTGTATTTAAGGAGAGGGACAGCAAGTAAACCAATTCCTCGAATTGTAAACATAATTCACATAACCTACAACCTATAACAAACCAAACAACTAGTCATAAAATCCCATAAAATATTCCCCTCATTACCCACATAGCAATAAAGCCTTTCTCAAGTAAGATCTCACAATAATTACCCTTATTATTAATTCCAAAACTAGTTTCGATCTTACTACGAGAGAAAAATAACCCTACTCGTAATTGCCCATATTAACAACACGAAATTCCACCTATTTCTTATTAACAACATACCAACATACACACTAATAATTTCTTATTCTAGAACCCGTGCCAAGACAGGCCCCCAGAGGCAGAAGCAGCCCGTATGATTCGTCGGAATTGACTGAAATGGTAAGTGTCAACCATTCACTTATTTCATAACCAACACTAACATAAATTAATTAAGATATAGAAACTAACCTTTAACACCCCACACTAACTTAATTAGTGTGAGAATCCAAAATAAAAATTAATCACCTATTAGGCCGCCAAATTTTCTATAGTGTATGTTGGGTTGCATACGTTACCACCCCAATAACTCCCGTCAGCTATCTTAGTTGCCTACCTTAAATTGTTAAATTGTAAAATATACTTGATTGTTTCAGGTAACCAGCCGGCAGCTTCTTAGGCGGAATCGTGATGCTACAAACTATACAGGGATGTTTTTGCTATGCACAACAGCTAAAGTATATGAATGCATAATAGAAAATAAACTTGTAGGTGGATTCAGAAAAAGTCATTTATCACAAGATTACATATTTACAATTAGAAAATTAATTAAAGAAACTATAAAGCAAGACAGCAAACTTTACATAACGTTTATAAACTTTTGAAGTACCTTGAAAACATTTATAGAAAATACGATATGAAAGACAAATAAACGAACAATTTGGAGCAATAAAAAGCTTATACAGAATTACAATTAATTACAAAAGAACTGAAAAAGAAGCGTCAGAAGAATTTACGACTAGATAAGTATTGAGACAATAAGGAGCGGTGAGCTCATTACTGTTCATTATTTTCTTAGATGCTATATTAAAGAATATATCGCGGGCGACCGAGCAATATCTCCTAACTCGAATTTTTGGTCAAAATGAGATTTTTATGTATTATAATTAAACCACTTACTGCGCAGGTTACTGCAAACGCTCATATCTCACAAAAATTTATAACTCTGTCTAAATAGCTGTATCAATTTCTCCCACCACAAGTTGTGTTATATGCGAACCGCAATATCTCCTATTTAGCCAGTTTGCCACAGTGAGTGACACGTGTTTTGGTGCTCCTCAATTGTATAATAAAATGTGATATATTCTGTAAGTATTATACTATTAATTAATGTTTAAAGCGATTAATAAACTCATAAATCTTATATTGAGCTATAAAATATTGGATGGCCTCCTTATTAATACTGTTTTCATTAATTTTCAGATAGGAGATATTGAAGCCAGTATTTTTTCAACATAGGAGAGATTGCATCATGCTTTCAAGAGGCAAAAAGATTGTTGCAATGGCCAAAAAAAATTATAATGAAACTATTTTTGATAAACATAAACATGAAAGCTTAGAAATATGTAACGTAAACAATGTACCTGCTTTTTGTGAAGATGTTGCCATTTCAGCAGCTGTTGTTAATGATAACCTCAATAATGATAATGTTTACAAAAACACGTCATACTTAGAAACGTGTGACATAAATAGTTTACCTATTTTGTTTGAGGATGATAATATCTTGTTAAATAATCTAGTAAGCCCAAATGAATCTTACATGTCAGATGACGTTTTAGTGAATATAAATGAAGACTGTACCACTAAGTTCCTAAATAATATAGAAGATGAGAATCAAGACTGCCGTAGTACATGCTCAGTACCTGACAATGATTCCCCGAATTCTCGGGATGAAGACGACACTTATGAACCGAATAGTAAAGTCTCTGATAGTGAGAATGAACAGACTGAGATTGGAAAATGCAAGAATCTAGAAAAAGACAAATATTGGCTAATAAAGATAACTGGAAGAGGGATAAGAACAAAAAACTTCGAATGCAAGGAAAGCAATATTTAGGTTTTACTAAGAAATCTGGAGAGAATATGAAACAGGATCATCCCCGAAAAGGACGGTCGATGAAAGGTGCATGTAAATCATTACTTTGTAAAAATTCGAAGATAAAAAAAAATTGCTGGAAAGTTACAGAAGAATGTAGGCAAAAAATGTTCAATACTTTTTGGAAAGATATGAATTGGAAACAACGCAAAGTCTTCGTTGCTTCTAACGTGTTGAAGATTCCTACAAAAACGCGTAGCGTGGAGGATTCCCGACGACAAGGAACTTTTGAATATTTTTTAAATAATGGTAATCAAAAGTTGCAGGTCTGTCGGACAATGTTTGTCAACACTTTAGATATTGGCTATAAGACCGTCCAGGACTGGGTAAATTAGAGCTCTTTTGGAATGGCTTTAGAGAATGCCAGTAACGTGTTCATGAGCAAATCAGTTTCATCCAGATATAGTGCCGCATATAGCCATTTGAATAATTTCTTTGACAAATTGCCAAAGCTTCCTGCTCACTACTGTCGCCGTGACTCAATGAAAATGTACCTAGAAAATTCATTTACGACAATGATAGGTTTATACAAAGTTTACAAATCAACTTGTCACGATGAGAACACCGATCCTCTCAGCAGAAACATCTTTAAAAAAACTTTCACTACAAAAAATTTAAGCCTATACCAACAAAAAAAGGACCAATGCAATACCTGCTTTTCATTTAAGTATGGAAACGTTTCCGAAGAAGAGTATAATTCTCATATAGAACGAAAAGACAAAGCAAGAAAGCACAAGGCAAAAGACAAACAAAAGGCAGTAAATAACGAATGCCTTGTTTTAACAATGGATCTCCAAGCAGTAAAGTTATGCCCTTTTATTCCTGCCAATAAAGTTTACTTTAAAACAAAGCTTTGTTGTCACAATTTCACTGTGTATAATATAACCTCAAAAGATGCTACGTGTTATTGGTTCTCTGAAGACCAAAATAACGAACTGAAAGCCTCGACGTTTATTAGTTGCATCGTTTATTATATTACAGAAAATTGTTTGAACAAGAAAATACCTATAATTATCTATTCCGATGGATGTGGGTACCAGAATAGGAATCAGGTTCTATCCAACGCGTTGCTCAATTTGTCTATGCAACACGGAATTACAATTTACCAGAAGTATTTGGAGCCGGGTCATACCCAAATGGAGTGTGACTCGGTTCACAGTTTAATTGAACGAAAACTGTAAAATAGGGAATTTCACTTACCCAGTGATTATGCAACTATTACAAAAGAAGCGCGGGTAAATCCCCGGCCCTATAATGTGAAAATTTTGGATTTTTCCTTTTTTAAAGATTTCTCTCAGTCTCGGCATTTGAGATACGCTACCATTCGCCCTGGTAAAATGGCATTCGATCCTGTCATAAATGACATCAAATGCATACAATACTTACAAGATGGTAAAATTAAGGTAAAACTTGATTATGATCAAGAATTTATGGACCTTCCAGTACGACCTAAAATAATGGACGTCATTTTGGAGTATCCATTTCTTTTGAATGCGCAGTGGCAGCACCTTCAAGAATTGAAGACAGTATTGCCTAAAGATACCCATCAGTTTTACGACAACTTAGCACATACCTAAATCATCTAATAATTGTATTACTCCAATTTTTTTGGAATTAGTTTTGTTTCTCGTTACTGTATTATTATTTTGTTTATTATTCTTTTGTTTTATACCATAAATAGACTTCGAAATATAAATTGTGAGTTTCTTTATTTATCCTAAAGTCAAAATTACTATTGGGGTTTTCTCCTATGTCAATAAATTGAAATTGCAATAATTCCTATCTCAAATTTTCCAACAACAAATTATTATTTTTTAAATTTTACTATTGTTTTTTGAAAATGACATGTAAGTGAATTATATGTCACAAAAAAATATCAGAATGTTGCTACTCATTTAAAATAAAACAGCTTTATGTTGTTCCTGTAAAGTTTGTCTAAAAACAGTTAGGAGATATTGCTCGGTCGCCCGCGATATGTACAGGATCAAATGAAGAAAGTGAAAATTGAATATCACAATCAATCAAAAGAACTATATTAGCAGAATGTGCATTTGCTGATGATTTAGCTATAATAAGAAAAATAGGAGGATATGCAAATTATAGAACAAAGTATTACTAAAACACAACAGGACTGTAAATACAAAAAAATTGGTGATAGCAAAATTAAATATAAAGCTAAATGAAATGGTAATAGGACAGGTAGAATCGTTTTTACATACTTAGGAGCAACTTTAAATAACAAAGAAAATATGGAGCATGAAATAAACAAGATAATCTAAAAACTAAACAGAACTTATCACTCAATAAAAAAAAACAATATACAGACTAACACTAATATATGGAAGTGAAACATTGGTAATGAATAAAATAGATAAAATAGAATACTGGCAATGCAAATGAAATATTAAAGTAAAATTTACGGTGTAACAATAATGAATAAAATTAAAAACAAACCTATAAAAGAGAATCTTCAATTTGAAAACATATACAATACAATAGATAAAATACAGTTAGCATGCTATGGACATCTAGAAAGAATGCCAGAAGATAAACAAACAGAGCAAGTATGTAATGCAAAGATAACAGTTAAACTGTCAACACGCATACATAATTTAAAACTAGTTTATTCAAATATTTTAAAAGTAATAAAAGTAAGAATAAAAGTTTATATAATACAAAAGTTGAGCAACATATACCTATCTTGACAAAGTTCTAGTAAGTAGTATTAAAAACTATGTTTTTTTATAAATTAAACTATTGAATATTTTTAATTATATTATTATATAAATTGTGATAATATAACAGCAATTTTAAATCAAGCAAAATAAACAATGAAGAAGATATGAAAAAGCCTGACAATATAAGAAACAAGACTGACAGACATTAACAAAAGCAAAGCAAAACTGTTTAAATATATATATATATAAATAACATTAAATGTACATACATCACAAAATTAAAAAAATTAAATTGTCAAAGATATATAATATAATTGAAAAAATGTATACAATATTATACATACACTTATAAAATTGTTACCTATTAAACATTTTTTGCTGATAATCAATTAAAATTAATTGGACTCTTCTTTGCTATTGTCGGTTTTGGACATCTTTTTACAATTAAGTTGGTTTTGGAGACTTTAAAATTGGTCAGCTTTGAACACTTTTTTCAAAATTATTGGCTTTGAACACCTCATCAAAATTGGTTGGCTTTTGGACACCCTTTCAAATCTGCAGTCTGCTTTAGACACCCCTCTAACCACTTTAGTCGATTTCATCAGCCGGTAACACTGTCGAACAATCTTAGATTTAGTTTATAAATTAACAAAATTAAAAAATTATTAAGTTAAAATTTTATGTTGAGATTTATGAGATAATGCATCTCACTAATTTTAATTATTTGTATTTAATCAACTAATATCCAATAATTTGATTAAAAAAAAATAAATTAAATTCACTTATTACTTGTCACTAGAAAATCTTTTAACATATTCGAATTAAGTACAACAAAATATATAAACTACACAAGCAACGGTGAAATGCAATAAATTCAATCAATCTCAATAAATAATACTAACAATAATCCCTTTTACAATAAAAATATATAAAACAACAAAATTATGAATAAAATAAAATTAGAAACAGAAATAATTAATATCTACCAAAAATAAAGCTGATTCATTAATGCTGCTGCTGAAAGTTCAAAGAAATAAAAAGTCGTTTCAAACCCCATTTAAACAAGTTGTAAGGCAATATCTGTAAGACGTACAATAAAGAAGAAAAAGCAAGAAGTATTAGAACACGAACATTTATTCAGTTTATGAAATGTAGAAACAAAGTTGAAATTAGAAAAGTTATTAAACAAAATTGAAATTCGAAAAGTTATTAAACAAAATTAAAATTAAAAAAACGGAATACTGAAATTATTTGTTAAATTCATTAACATTTCTTTTTTTTGGCTGGAGCAGGGTCAGGATCATCGCGACGTTTCTTTTGTTTAGCTTCATCAGGGTCAGGATCCTTGCAACCTTTCTTTTTGGTTGCTTTCTTTTTTTTTGGTGGAATAAAAACCGGTACTGGATCAAATGGTAGCTCCTCCTCGGTATCAAAACCTGCGAGTGTGTCTTGGGAATCCTCAGTAACTGCAGATTCAGTTGGGTACGAAGAACATTCTGTATATTCTGTTGGCAATAGATCAGTTGGAATGCTAGGCGTGAATGGCGTTATTTCCGACGAAAGTGTAGAAACATTTGATATGCTTTGACTTGGTTTTACATCTATCGGTGCACTGGTTGTGGTCCAAGTTTGTAATTGTGGTCTGTTACCACCTCTTCCGCTGAAATAATAAATAAATATACATTGTTGGAAAAATAATTAAAGAAACTACTTGGAAAAGGATTGCAGTATTGGTTTTATGTGTAATATAATATTCAAAGTTGTAACAGTTATAAAATAACTCACCTGGCAGTTACTTGTCTACCAGCTTCACTAATGTGTAGTGATTGTAATGAAATTTTGGCCGATGTTGACGGTCTTGGTTCTTGCATTTGCATCGAATCCTCATTTGCTTGATTTGGGGTTTTAGAAGTGCTAGGCATTGATGGCGGCGTTGTTACCGTTGTTGGAGGTTGAGTTTTCAGTTTTGAAACATAAAGTTCATAAATTTTTGAAAGCCAAGATTTTTTTGGTGGGGTTATCTGAACTGGAGGTTGTATGTTTAAGGTTTTGGTTTCTTCTATCGGCGGATCTACAGTTTCTTCTATCGGCGGATCTACAGTTTCTTCTATCGGCGGATCTACAGTTTCTTCTATCAGTGGATCTACAGTTTCTTCTATCGGCGGATCCATAGTTTCAATTAAATCTAAATCTTCTTGTCTGAACCGCACTGTAGCAAAATTTCTTTCTTGAACTACCATTGGTATTATGTAACCTCCTTTCATTGTTCTGTGCACATCAGCAACAGCTTCATAAGTACCAGCTTTTGAAGCTGGCGAATCACTTCCCCTATATAAAGTTGGAAAATCAAATGATCCTAAAGTTCTTTCGGGTGAAGTCTTTTTTGGTGAAATTTTTGGAGTTTTAAATTGTTTAGAACCTTTTTTTTCTAACTCATACTCTCTTTTCGTTGGCATAATTGATGTTTCAAAAGTTTTTGATTGTGTTAAGCCTTCCTGTTTTGATTTTTGCACTTCAGCAGGTTTTGATGTTGATGTTGATGTTGAAATTTTAGGTTCACAGGCTTTTTGAATGGACTTACGCAATTGATCTGCTGTTACAAAAGTCCTTGTTTTAGATTCAAAAGCTTTTTGAATTGACTTACGCAATTGATCTGCAGTTACAAAAGTTTTTGTTTTAGATTCACTAGCTTTTTGAATTGACTTACGCAATTGATCTGCAGTTACAACGGGCCGTTTTATTTGAGACTTGCCTATCTTAAACGTATGCACTTTTTGAACTGGAATTTTTTTTTTCTGGGTTGTTGAAGCAACTGAAGATGGCATATTACTTCTTTCATAATGGGGTTCACAAGTTTTTTCTGTTGAAGTTGCAGCTTTAAATCGTTTTGGGCTTTTCTGCACTGAATCACCTGTTGATGCTTCAGGTCTTCTTGATGCTTCTTGCATTTGAGGAATATTTGAATCACTTTTAGCAGCTGTTGGTGGCCTATTACCTACACGAAGTTTTTTGTAGGTGACATTTTCATTGATGATGTTGAAGGTTGTTGTGGGTCTTCTGCCGCGCTGAAATCATTAAATGATAAAATATTATTTTACACATTAATCTAAATGTTTGTTATTAAATTAATACTTCTGATTATTTTAGAAAAAAAACCTGTTGGACTATGCACAAACTCTTAAAAATTTTGATGTTACAAGCGAACATAGAAATATATATAATAAGACTAAAAACTATTTTTTTAATTTTTAAAAACACTTACGTTCGTGAACGTTTCTTAGTCTTTTGAGGTGTTTGTGGTCTCGGTGATCGAGCTGATCCCGGTAATTGAGCTTTCTGTATACAATAACATATCCACATCCTTTTTGCCACACGTTGCTTGAAGGAATTATCATTGATATTCAAAGAATCTTACCCCGCGACTAGTAATATATTAGCCAATGATTTTTATGTTGACGATCTCTAAAGTTTTGCAAATTTTTCTCTACAAATAAACAACAGATCCATTCTTGACAAATTAACAAGGAATGAAACGTTAGGTTAGGTTCCTGCGGGGGAAGGTATAACCCCTACAATGCGCGCCCCGAGGTGTCGAATACGGGAACTCCACACGCAGACCAATATCATTGCACGGTAGCCTTGCCTCGACAATGAGACTACCTTTTCTTTTCTTTGAACTGTCGGTCACTTTTGGTCAAACTTTTTGATCACTTTTCGGCAACCGATGCTATTAGGTTTCTAGAGCTAAGGAGTCAAACATCTTTTTCTTTCTTTCCCTAGGGCAAAACTCAACGCCGATCAAAAAACAATCACCAGAGTGCGCGGCTACCCGTACGTAAAATTTGAATTTTGACCCTCTAACGAAAGAGCTGTACCGCTGGAGACGTATACATTCTATAAGCTGCTCCAAAAATTCATTGGAAAACAAATCACCGGCAAGGGGGCTTTATCAACAGCACAAAAGGCAAAAACGTTAAGGGCAAAATACCCGCAATATTGTCCCTCTTAAGATGTTTGACGACGACGTAATTGATATTCTGCTAGACTTATTCAACATTGTCTACGAAAAACTCTCTCTCCAAAAAACCTAACCCAAGAGTATCGAACCATTGCACTCATGAGTCATACTCTGAAAATTTCTTAAAAATCGTCCATAAAAGAATATACAGACAACTTGAGGAAGATTTTAAAAACACGCAATTTGGCTCTATGGAATTAATATTCTTTTCTAACAATGTCTGGATGTGTTTGCGTCTTATATAGATTTCAAAAAAGCCTTTGATAAGGTAAAACATTGACTGGGGTAGGTAAGGCTGTATTCTTTCGCCACTTCTATTTAACCTCTATTCTTCTTCTTATAGTGCCATACTCGCTACGAGCGTCGGCACCCCTCACTTATGTTTGTGGTGCGCGATAATAGTTCCACACAAACATACGGGACCTACAGTTTAAAGTGGAATCCGAACCACACCACTAGAGGGGTTTACTAGGCAAATACTTTGCTGGTTTGCCATTGCCTTGCAAAGGAGACGACCGCATCGAAATATATTCGACAAATTAGATATAGCCGCTGCCGGGAATCGAAACCGGGCTGCCTGCACAACAGTCTTCGCACTAGACCATTGTGCTACGGTCGCCTCTATAGCAAAGCTATATTTAATGAAACGTTGAAATAAGAACAAATAGGAATGGTTATATATGGAAAAATTGTGGACAGCATTAGTTATGTGGATGACACGGTTTTGTAGCTATAGAGACGTACAACACAAGCTAGAAATACTAAACGATCGATGTAGTGAGTAAAGACTAAAAATAAACATTCAGTCTTTGAAATGTGGTATTAGCGCAGAATGTGGCGTATTCCATTGACAAATAAGGTAACTAACACTGAAGTCTTCAATAAAATGCAAAAAGAATTGGAAATAATTCACACCGTAAAGAAAAAAAAGTTATATCTAGGCCATATAATGAGAGGACCCAAATTCACGTTGCTACAATTAATAGTACAAGGAAAGATCAGAGGAAAAATGAATATCGGAAGACGCCAAATGTCCTGTCTCAAAAACCTAAGGGACCGGTTTGGCTGCAGAAAGAATTATTCCGAGATGCTGCCAATAAGTTTCGGATAACTGTGATGGTAGCAAACCTCCGATACTGCAAGAAAATGAACGCCAAGGAGAGCCCTACCAATGGAGGCCGAGGGGCGGAGCTACCTGTAAGCAAGGGTCTGCAATGCGAAAAGGCTCACAAGCATAAGGGACCATGCAACAATTATTTCAAAACTTGAAGCTCCCCAAAATTTACAAAATAAAAGTATAATAAATGACAAAACTGTACTTTTTTTTCAAAATTGTCTTCAAGTGGGCCCTTTTTAATATTTTGCGGTGGGACCCACAATTCCTAGCTCCGTCACTGAATGGAACCATGCAAAACCAAACAAAAGAGCACAATTGACAACTGAAGTTCAAAAATGAAAGGATATCGCATAGGATAACACCAAACCGACATGGCCGAATTAGAAGAAGAAACAAAAATTGGAGCTAAGAGTTTGAAATAGTTGCAAAAAAATACTACACAACACCGGCAGTCTTAGAAGAAAATCCACTGACAGCGGTGGAAGAGGACATTGTCATATGTCATAATAGAGTGGCAGGACTGCAGAAAAGATTTGCGCAAAGATATCCGGAGATAAGAGAAATTACCGAAAAAGTAGGTACTTCAGAGAGCGCTTGAAAAGGGTAACAGAAATAAAATGGCTATACAGAGGCCACAGTCGATGAACCTGGGCACATTTTCGAAATAATATATATATATATATATATATATATATATATATATGTGTGTGTATTTTAATATTACGTCATTGAATTATTGAGCAAATTTTTGTACCGTCAATCTACATGATTAATTTGTTTATTGTAATTTATTGTCTTTTGAATGAATGTTTATGTTTGCCAAATGCCAAATGCCAAATTACCCTATCCATATATTCCTTAACCCCTGGCCAAAACGCTAGACTGCAAAAAAAAATACTACCAACTGGCTAAATCACATATAACCTTTTTTGACGACTGTAATATGTTTCCTAAGATATACTGATAAATCCGCTATACATGTCAATACACAATAGAATTTATTAATTAATTTTATAGATAACAAATCTGGTTTAATTGCAAATGTATTACGATTTTGTTATGGATTGGTGAATTCAAATTTCAAACGATTATTTTTATGTTTTTTTTTTAAATGACTTGTCATTAAGGTTTCGTTGTAATAAACGGTAAGTTGTAAATATTTTCTATTTTACAAGTTATCTTTTATGTCTTCAGAATTGAATTCTATGAATAAACTTTGTTCGAAATATTTTTGCATACCAGCATCATCTCAGTAGAATCTGAAAGAACAGGCCAAATTATCAGTGTAAGAAAGTCAAGATTAAAACCAAAAAACGTAAACATATTAGTGTTTTATCAACAAAAATAAATAATAATAATAATTGTTAATATAATAAAAAACATATAAAATTGAAACAACCATGAAACATTTTATTGAAAAACAAATTAATAACCAATTATGCTAACTTAATTTGAATATAAAAAGCATCGTAGTTATATTGACCGATAAAACACCCAAGGAACATTCTATAGATGACCAGAATAAAAACTGAAAATTAATTTAAATATAAAAGCCTCGTATTCATATTGATTTAGTCTATACGTATGCCACGTATGGTTTATTTCAACCACTATGCATAGTTGTTGATATAATGATACAGATGAAATATAGTGTAGTAACATTCAAAAAACATTTTATAGATGACCAGAATAAAAACCATATACGGTAACTTAATTTAAATATAACAAGCATCGTATTCATATTGATCGAATCAATACGTGTTGTTTAATTTAACCACTATGTATTGTTGTTAATATAATGGTAAACAGATGAAATTCCAAGGAACATTTTATAGAAGACCGAATTAAAAACCATATATTGTAAATTAATTTAAATATAAAAGCCTGGTATTCATACCGATTTAATCTATACGTGTGGTTTATTTCAACCACTATGTATAGATGTTAATATAATGGAAATGGAAAACTGATGAAATAAATTGAAACGCCAAAGGAACATTTTATAGAAGACCCAAATAAAATCCAATTCCGGTAACCCGTAAATTAAATACAACAAGCCTCGTTCGTAGTCATATTGATTTAGTCTATACGTGTGGTTTATTTCAACCACTATGTATATTGTTGAAAATTCAATGATAAAATTGATTTTGTATGACCGCTATTTCTTCACTATTTATGTAAAATGTTTTAACCTCGGTATTCATATTCTCCATAAATAATCTATATATATTTCCATGAGTTATTGATTGCACTTCGAGAATAATAATTTAATCTTGTTTCCTTTTTAGTAGACGTCAATAGTACCGATTTGCTTTTCACTTGGCCATAATGTACAAAAAAATCTGTAATTATAACCTCAACCATTGTAGAATCTTGATGAATTATTTAATTGAAATTGAACGTAAATATTGAATAAATTTATTGTATACACGTTAACAAAATGAATGTTTTGTTTATGATATGATTGCAACTATCTCATCTATCTCTCGCACTGAATTCACAATCACATGTAAAATAATGAGCGGACGACTGGATCAATTCCATCTTTGCTTGGAACGCGCTTGAATGAATATGTTTGCAGTGAACTGTGATGTGGTTGCTACCCGACTGTTGCGTTGCGTTGCGGTCCGCGCCCCGCATGTTGATTGTTGACCCTTGTTCCTTGGGTTCCTTTGTCGAGTCACGAATCCCATACCCTTGCAAGATACAGTATTGCTGCAGTAAATTTATTCGTAGATTGTTGGATGTTTTACAAAGTCTGCGATACATATTACTCATTAGTAGTTACATTAAATTTAATAAATTATTTATTAAATTTATCGCACTAGTTTTGGTCCATTAAAGCATAACGTAATAATTAAATAGATACAACTGTTCATAAATTAAAAACGTTGACAAAATTAAAATGTTTTGCTGTACACTATAATGCGTGCATATTTATTTTCACAATTATAAGCTTATATTGAAAATAAATCAATACATGCGATCAATTGCCGTGAATAAATCACTTAAATTAAATTATACTGTAGTAAAATATTCTTGATAAAAATATTGTTATACGCCCTCGTAAATGTACGGCTAAATAACTGATTTTCTGAGAACTCGACTCTTAAGGATGGAACTTCCCAATGTTCCCGTAAATGTAAATTATAGTCAACTTATTAACGAAATAACTGTACCATTTGTTAACCGATCTGATAAAAATATAAATATTTTTAAAGATAAATGATGCACACACTGCCGGATATACTTTTTTTTACAATTTTAATCCTTTTCATATCAATTTGATTGAGTAATTAAGTATAATATTTCAGTCATAGATTTCAAAATAACATAAATGATTTGATAAATAAGATTATCTACATATTCAGGCAGGAATTTTATTGGGATTTCTTCTACCTGCGCACGGTGCGTTTTAGCCTTTTTTGCGTTTTTTTTCCTAGTAAATATTATTTTATAATTTAATCTAACTTATTTCGATGATTATATATCATTTTCAAGTAGATCTAAACGTCTATAATTGACAATTCGATATCTTGTATTTATTTACCAATAGGTAATGATTATAATACATTTTACAAAAGTCTAAACAAATCATGTTAATATATATTCTATTGATTACATTTTCTATTTAATTTTATTTAATATGCATACTTTGCTTGAATATTACCATCAGCATACATTTTTATTTATTTATAAATTACGCGGAAAATAAATCGGCAAAATAACATATTGAATAAAATTTGGATTAAAAACTCTATCTAATCGCATGCCAAGATCGAAATATGTATGTCCTATTATATATTTTTTTTTTTTTTTTTTTTAGTTTATAAAATATATTATTACAAAACGCTACAGGACGTCGATTCTGATATCGGTGAGTTTTGTGATAGAAGTCATTTTAGTAAAATCTAAGTAGCATTTTGTCTCATTTCATTGAAATTGCGTCATTTATATGAAAAAGTCACCAACCGACGCGTCTGGCGGATGGTTTGTCAGCGTGTATATGTTTACATAAGGGCCAGTCTTTCATTTTGCGCTTAAGCTAAGATTAGAGTGCAATGCATCTATATAGCTCCTTGATCTGGTCATACTCACTTTGCACTCAAAATGAAGAAGAGAGTGTCACCGCTTGGTGACAACAATTGGGCTTAAGCTTAGTCTTTAGCACTTATCCATAGTCTTTCCAACATGTGCCACACTTCTTCTTCTGAAACCCGTTCTATTTGCAGTATTATCTCCCGACATTCTTCTTCTTCTAAAAATTTCAATATTCTTTTTCTGTCCGCAATCCGCAGCATTACCTTCCAACATTTTTCTTCTAGAGCACATTCTGTCTGCAATCCTCAGCATTACCTCCCGACATTCTTTTTTAAAAACTATCTATCTAATTCACGTTTATAGATGACAGCTGTTACGAATTGAAAATTTTTCCAATTAGTACTCTAAAACTAAGTCTAGTAAAAACTTGGGAGTTTCAATTTTTGGCCAAAATTTAAAACAGTAAAACAGTAACAGTAACTAATTGCAAGAATAGTTGGTAGTTGGATATAATTTTGCATATCTAAGTTTCTTTTTTACACATTTATGGTTCTTTTACAGACTCTGTTTCTTCTAAACCAGGAATCGGCAAACTTATTTTAAAACGGGCCATATCGTAAAAATTTTAAATTTTAAATAAGGAAATGTCTTTTGTACTTGCATAAAAATTCAAAAAACGTTGTTGTAACTGTAGTTAGACTTTGAATAATATATCCGCCGCAATTTTTTTGGAAATGAGGACTTTGCGGGCCGAATTTATAACAAATGAAATTGTAAGCCTTAATTGTGCATAACAAATATAGCATTTATTAAGTTGAAACTTGTTTTGCATTTTTTTTTTAATTATAAATAAAATTTAAACATTGTACATTCGTGATTTTAGATTGGACATGGACCCCGGAGATAAACCGCCGAATAAAGGCTACCGGCCGTCTAAAAGGAAGCTTTTCACTCCAGAACCATTAGGATGGGGGACGGGACGTGCTAAGAAGAATGTACCCAAATTACCTTTGCGACCTGGAGTCTCATCGGTTCAACAAAGACCACCTCAACAAACAAGACCAGGCCAGTCAACGGAAGTAGCACAGTCACCAGGACCATCAACATCTCATAAAGCTGAGAAGCATTCACTACCAAATACGTAAGTGTTTTTTGAAATTTAAAATTTATGTTTTAATCTTATTTCAATGTCCGCTCAAAACTAATCAAAAAAGGATTGTACTATACAAAAATGAAATAATTATTGAATTGAATGAATATTAATTTATTAACAAAAATTTAGATTAATCAAAAAATTGTTGCGTAAACAAAAGTTTTTCTAAAATAATGTTTCATCAATTATTAATTTCAGCGAAGCAGAAGACCTAAAACAATTTAAACCTTCAACATCGTCAATGAAAATGTCACCTCGAAAAAAACCTCCTGTTACTTTACCGCAAGTACATAAGTCAATGGCTGACTCCAACCGATCTGAAACACAAACAAAAGCCCCCTCGACTATTGCAAGCGCTATTGCAGAAATGATTGCAATACATAAAAGGATAGAAGCCTCAAGAAAATCTGTAACAACAACAACACAATCAAAAAAATTACCGTTGTGTTCAACAGGCAAATCACCAAAAATGTATAAAACAGTGCTGAAAGGCACAAAACGTCTGAAAACTTCAACTCCAATGGCAAAAGCATTTGTACCACAATACCAGTCAATTGCTTCAAAATCATCAAAGATAAAAACTCCAATTGCCAAAGTGCACAAACCAAAACAAGACTTAAAGTTAGTAACTGCAGATCAAATGAGTAAGTCAATTAAAAAAACCATAAAATCTGAAACTTTAACATCAACACCTGCTGAAGCGCATAAGCCAAAACAAAAAAGCTTAAAGCAATCAAAGACAATTTCAATACCGCCAACAAAAGAAGATAAGTCAGAAAAGGAAAAAACTCCGGAAATCCCAACAAAAAAGAAAAAGGAAGATGATTCACCGCCAGCAATATCTGAAACTTTTGTAGTTGTTGCTCAAGTACATAAAACATTGGAAGGAGAAGATGCTTCTATACCACCAACAATGAATCTGGTAAGAAATGTACCAAGAATTAATAAAATGCGTAACTTTCAACAAGAAGACTTGTATTTAATAAAACGTGTAGATTCGCCATCGCCACCAAAAAAAAACATTACCGGTGGAAGAAACACCAATTGTTCCTACAAAAGTGCATGAGTTAGAACAGGACTTAAGTTCTGTACCTTCAACATCAACAAACGATCCAAGATTATACCAGAGAAGTGATTCACCACTTTTAGAAGCTGGTACATCCCCACCAAAAAAATCATGGTGTTCAACAATGTGTAACCTTCGTACTTCAAAACAAGACTCTAAAAATCCAAAAACAACATTGTTGCCGGTACCAACATTTGCTAAAAATCAGAAGTCAAAGCAGCAGGACAAAACACAATTTATAACTCCGACATCGCCAAGAAAAAAACCAATAGTAAAATATATACCGCCAACAATGCCCAGCACATCAAAAACTGTTGCTAAAACGCACAAGCCAATGGAAGACGACTCGGAAACTTTGAAAACCCCAAAAAGAAGAAGAAGGAGAAGAAGAAGAAGGCAATTGTATCCCGTAGAATCACCAGTAATTACTCAAGTTGATGAGTCGATGCAACCTCCAAAAAAACCAGTAAAGGAACCACTATTAAAATCATATGCTTTACCAGTTAATCCTATTTACCAAGGGGAAAGATCACCAACAATACAGGAAACTTTTGAAACTGATGCTCAAGTGCATATTTCAACAGATGAAGATTCTGAAGGTCCAACAACATCTACAAAAAAATCGAAAAAAACAAAAAAAAAACACCAACATCGGCCAAATCCACATTTCAAACACCAAACAGAGATGCTAGTAGACAGGTATCTAAGTAAGTTATTTTATAACTGTTACAACTCTCAATATTATATAACTCATAAAACAAATACTGCAATCCTTTTCCAAGTAGTTTCTAGAAAAATCCAACATTTAACTTTAAGAATCTATATTTATTTATTATTTCAGCAGAAGAGCTGGCAACCGACAAAAGTTACAAACTTGGTCTGTAACCAATGCACCAACGGAGATATCACCAAGTCCATCAAGTCAAGAAAATTCTATGGTTCCTTTACAAATTACATCATTCACGCCGAGCACGCCAACTGATCAATTGGTATCACAATATACTACAGTGCGATCTCAAAATCCAACATGTTCTACGTTCCCAACTGATACTCAAATGCTTCCTGCAGCTGATAGGCAACTTTTAAAAGAAGTATATGGTGAGGCTGGATGGGGTAGTTCCCAAGAGACACTTGCAGGTATTGATACCGATGAAGTAGGATACCAAAAAAATACCGTAGTCCAACAGTCCTCCCCTAGCCCAGAGACTCCTTTAACACCTTCCCTCGGGGCTGGAGCTCGGTGACTGATTGGTCGGCGAAAGGAAATAAGAAAAGAAATTAGGAGGCTGCCCATGCCCACCATCCAACGTCAAAACCCTATCATCTCAAATCAAAACCTGTTAATATAAGCGAAATCGTCATAATGGAGTAGTAGGGTGTCTCCCCCTACTCCCGACCGGAAAATAAATCTGGGTACCCACGACCAAGTGACACAAACTGAACAACACAAATCACAAGCATACCTCAATTATACTCATTCATACCAAGAGCTAGCATGAAGAAGGAAAACACAAAAGATATGATTATCCTGTCCGTCGAAAAATACGTGGACAAGTAAATAATCCACAAGACCAAATTTTTTTTTAAACAACCCTGTGCGGTAGCGGATAGTCACTCATAACAAGTTAGACACCTAAAGTCTACCAAATGTAACCTACCCACTCTTAATCGCTCAGTGACCAGTACTTGAAAATGGCATCTAGGCCGAAGGAATAGCTTCCCAATAGCATCCAAGATCACTAAACTACCACTTAAATTTGACAACATGCCTACGACGTAGGTCGTAGGAACGCTTGGACCGTTCTCCCGCCAACTTCAGCCGTTGCCGAATATCCTTAAAAAGAGCGGTAAACCCTTTAGCACGTTCTTCAAAATCGAGAGGTTTTTCCTGCTCTGGACCTTGTTTCACGTGCTCGTCACCCAATAGTTTAATTTCCCTGCCAAAGTTTGCAAAACACGGCGTAACTTGCGTGGTCTCGTGACGAGCGGTTCTCATAGCACAAGCAACTTTTGGCAGCAAATCATCCCATAACCGGTGGTTATCCGACACAAATGAAGCCAACATAGTTTTCAATGTCCTATTTACCTTTCTGTCGGGTTTGCCTGCGGATGGTAAAGGGCGTTATACCGAATCTTCACATTGTAATGCGTAGCTAGGTCGCGGAACAATTTACTCTGATACTGAACACCATTGTCACACAAAATGGTTTCTGGTACCCCAAAGAGCAAAAACACTTCTTCCTCCATCTTCTTGACAACTGCTGCCGCAGTGGCCTTCCTTAATGCAAAACTTAACGAGAATTTAGTAAAGTTGTCTGTCACGACCAAGATGAAACAATTTCCATGCATCGACCTAGGGAGTGGTCCTATCAAATCAGTTGAAATCGTTTGCCATGGCCTAGTGGGAGGTGACCGAGTGGCCATCAACCCTGGCGGCTTTAAATTGCAAACACGTGCGACAACGAGAAACATATCGCGCTACATCGGCTCGCATCTTGGGCCAATAATATTTTCCTACCAACCGTGAAAATGTCTTAAACACCCCCCCATGACCTGAAGTCGGCAAATCGTGAGCATTTCTAACCAACTCAAGTCTTCCGTCCCTGGGAACAACCATCTTCCAACGCTCGCGATCTGGGTTCAACTGCGGAAATTTTACGTCTACGTATTTGTACAGACGGCCGTCAGTAACGCGCCACTGGGGAAAAGACAGAGGTTTATTTTCTGCTCTATCAACCATCTTTTTATGCCAAGAGTCAGTGGTCTCGGCCAACGTCCTGACTGTAACCTCATCAACTAATGGGACTGATCGGGACAAAGCATCAGGCACCACGTGCTCCTTACCTTTTCGATGGACAACCGTAAATTCGTACTGTTGCAACCGCACAGCCCACCTGGCCAAACGACCGTTCGGTTCCTTCAGCCGATGAAGCCAAACCAAAGAATGGTGATCAGTTACAACCTCGAAGGCTGAACCCTCCAAGTACGGCCTGCATTTTTCGATGGCCCATAACACGGCTAAGCATTCCCGCTCCGTAGTGTGGAAATTCCTCTCAGTCCGCGACAAGGATCTACTCAGGTAACTAGTTACACGTTCTTCGCCGTCGATTGTTTGTTTCAGTACGGCCCCTAGACCAAAGCCAGACGGATCCGTTTCTAGAACAAACGGGACTGAAAAATTGGGACAAGACAAAATAGGTGCGGAAACCAAAGCGTCTTTGATCTGTCGAAAAGCTTCCTCACACTCCGAAGTCCAGTTGAAGCGAACATTCTTTTTGGTCAAATTCGTCATTGGGGATATAATTTCCGAAAACTTCGGCACAAACTTCCGATACCAAGACGCTAGGCCAATCACGCTTCTCACATCGGAAACATTCTTAGGGGTCGGAATCGCTAACAGCGCCTTAACTTTCTCAGGATCAACATGGAGTCCTCTTGAATTCACTACATAGCCCAAATATTTCAATTCCGATCGGCAGAACAAACATTTATCCTTACTCAACGTGACACCGGCTTCACGAAGACGAGTGAAGACTTCTTCGAGGACCCGTAGATGGGTATCAAAATCCGGAGTAGCAATGACAATGTCGTCCAAATACACAAATGCGTGAGGTTCCAACCTAGGACCAAGTATCCCGTCAATAAAACGCTGCCAGGTAGCCGGAGCATTATGTAGCCCAAACGGCATTCGGGTGAATTGGAATAACCCACGATTTGGAATCGTAAAAGCCGTATAGTGTTTCGACTCGCTCTCCAGAGGTATTTGCCAAAAAGCCGATTTCACATCTAGAGTAGACAAGAATTTGGAATTTCGTAATTTGTCCAAAGTATTACACACGTAAGGTAGTGGATACGCGTCTCTCGCCGTAACTTTATTCAACCGGCGGAAATCTACGCAAAAGCGAAAAGCTTTGTCTTTTTTTCCTACCAGAAGAATTGGCGACGACCATGCGCTGGAGGAGGGTTCTACTACACCCAGATCGAGCATTTCATCTAACTCCTTATCGATGTGCTTCTGAACGTGCGGCGATACCGGATAATACCGCTGTTTGATAGGGTCGGACGTAGTCCGTATGACATGTTCTACGTTTTTGGCCACGCCAAGCCGGTTCGTCTGTTTGGAAAAATGGCGTTTTACCAAAGAATCTAACCGAAGTTGTTCTTCCCCACTACACGCACCAACACCTATACTATCACACCAAACGTCGGCTAAATTTGTGAACGCCCAAACGTCATCCCTAAGGTTCGGCACAATTCCCATAGCTTTCCAAAAATCCAAACCCAATATTAAAACGTGAGGTATCTGAGGAATGACCAAAACTTCCAATACACACACTTTACCCTTTAGGCCAAAAGGTACGTTTACATAACCCGCACTTTGACAAGTTGTACCATTTGCTACCGTGCAACAGACTGTCTTGTTATTCACCAAAGGCAACCCTAGACGTTGAAAGAAGTCCCATCCCTTGGCTCCCAAAATTGTGCGAGACGCACCAGAATCTAATAGTCCTAAAACAACCTGCCTAAGAACGTCAACTTGTAAGTAGGGTCGTTGATCACCCTGTGCGTGAGATAAGATGTAATCTAAAACTATGGACGTGGTTAACAAATCTGCGGTTCGAGACGTTAGGCAACCATCTAACGCCTTCCCACCCCGTTTCCCTGGATTTTAGTACATCTGGGGCACGAGAACTTAGTATACCCTTCCAGACCACAAGTAAAACAACGTTTTCTAGGAGGTTCAGTGCAAGCCCTAGCTAAGTGTCCTTCTTTTTTACAATTATAACAAGCTCTCTCCGGAACATTGACAACGCTACAAATTGGATCTACCTGTACATAAACTAAATCGGGTTCCAACTCAATCTTTTTCAGAGGCAAAAATTGCTCTTCACACATTCGATTCCAACAATCTGCCCAACTTCAACAAATGATCGGTGTCGGTAACCACAGTCAAACTCAAATGGGTCTGACAAAAAGGGGAGACGTTGGGAGCAATAACTGCAACTTAGCTGACTCTTCCACTGGGTAGCTCAACCGTGAAAACCAATTTTCCATTGCTACTAGGTAAATCCCTATGGTCTCATTGGGGCCCTGGGTGCGCCTCTTTATTTTATCGTATAACCGGTCATCGTAGTCGACCGGGAGATACTCCTCGCGCAACAACTGCACCAAGGCGTCCCAATTATCTACTCGGTGACGACGAGCCCTAAACCACAACAAGGCTTGACCTTCAAAAACGTCAATGGCGGACGCAAACAATTGGTCCTTAGACACATTCCGAGCTAACCGCAAATCCTCAACTTGTTGTAAGAAAGCGTTCACTAAAACCCTTGCTGGGTGACCCGAGAATTTCAAGTTCCACTTTCTAACGTGATCGGTAGGCAATGGCAAGTGGACGTTCGCCGCGAGCAAGGTAGAGGATGCAGCTGGTTGGCCGGCTACATGCGCTACACCGCTGCCACTAGGGATCGAAGTAGAAAAGGGGGCAAAAGCTCGATGCGTCTGCATCCGTAGTTCTCATGGTTTCGTACCTATCGGAATGGTCAAGGTGTCCACCTTCTCGTCAAGCGCTTCCATAAACTCCAAGATCTGTTGGAAGAGACCAGACCGAGTTTCAATATCTCCAGGAGTTCCTGGGCTTGCTAGCTCAACCCTACCAAGTACATGGGCCAACTAGGACGAAACCTTACGGCCAATCGTCTGAACCTGCTCCCTCGTAAGAGATTCTACTAAAAGCCGAATTTCTGCTACTTTTAATTCTGCAGCAGTCATATCCTCCTCAAACGTATAAGGACGCTCTGGACGCGATATACTTTGTCCTTCTACCTCTAGCTTAATTAATCGCCTAAGCGACACTCTCATTTTTTCCACCGTAGACGGCCCCAAACCGCGAATGGCCAACTCGTAGACAAGTTCGTCTTGAACCAGTCTGCCAAGTTCCATTTTCCTGGCCATGGTGAAAGACTCCACACAAGGTTGTTTCAAAACAGAACCCAAATACTACGTCAAATAAATTAAAACCTATAATCTAAAGAACACCCGCAAAGTGCAACACTAACCTAAAAGAGGAAACAAAAACACAATTTTCTGACACCCTAAAATTGTACCAACTATGCCCTAGAAAATTGTCCTTCAGCTCCAAAAAAAAGATTCCCAAGTAACCACAAAAACTTCAAAACACCAAAATTTATAAGCTAATCTCAGGTTTACTTTTCCTAAATTTGGCAGCAAGGTTCGCTAGAGACAATCTTAATTTTTGTTTGTTTACTGTGCTTGTACTATTTAACAGACCAAAGACCTATACATACTTGTTATTTGTTCCTTTCTTTTTTTTTTCTTTTAACCCAAATTTAATTTTAATTTTAACCTAAGTTTAATTTTCAGGCCCCACGTTGGGCGCCAAAAATGTGGCGTTGATTCCCACTTCCGGGTGGGGTCAGGTTAGGAGCCTGATTGGTGGTTCAACCGAGCAAAGTGCCTGCCAGCTCAGCGAAGACGGGCGGGTGTTAGTGTGAGCGCCACGAGCTTAATCTCTTGAGTCCGCTCGGTGCCACCGTGCTCCGTGGGAGAAGCTCGAACCCACAATCGTACCTAGAAATAATTCCCCTTTCCCAACACAAAAAAAAGGAAAGAAAGAACAAGAATAACAAGTTTTATGTCTGCGGTCGGTCAGGCCAAAATTTATTGGTTATTAAAATATAAAACATTTCATAACGTAGAAAACAAATAATTAGGGTCACCGTTAACCCCCTATGCAAGCTCTCGAAAATAATTTTTGGTTAACACGTAGTCTACTATGACTATTACCGGAGTTGTCCGCGGCGACGCGCAGCGCTACGAGCCCCCTTCGTTCACCCCCAGTTTTCCAGAAATTAAAGGAAAATAAATAAATTAGTTACGAGTGAGGATCTTGCACTAGGTTGCACAGATGTTAATGACACCCAATTTAAATAAAACATTAATGGTACGCCTTTGATAGCAATACCCCAATAGTAAATCTTAACACACGCTTATTATAATGTAAATTAAAAACGTCATAAGACGTACGTTGGATAGGTGTGAGGCACCACTTCTTGCAAAACAAAATAATTATACATAAATAAAGAATGTGAATCAAGCCTTGTCTCCTGCGTAGTTCCTCTCTGCAAATCTGCAAACTCCAGCTTCCCCGGAATAATTCGCCTAATTCATCCAGCCACTCAGGAATGATTGAGAAGGTCGGGTGGTTTTCACAACCCCCAGGTTATATATATGTATATATATATATATATATATATATATATTTAGATATTTGAGTGGATATTGTGTACCCATACGGTCCATCCAGATCTTCCCTTACGACCAGATTGCTGCAAACGGCAAGATCTTCTCGACCCGTCTATTTTTCGACGAGTAAGTAAACCTGAAAACCACACTCGTGATATATGACGCCCAACAAATCTGACAATTTACCTAGGAAGGAAGTAAATGATAATAAATACCTGAGACATGGCGAGGTGGAAGTTACAGCACTTCTAATAAGATAGCCACGAGATGTGAGAGGCTCAACATCCGCAACGCGGTTAGGTCGATTATAGGCACATAAACCACTTCACTAAAACTTGGCTAGAACGATACTATTAACCGGCTATATGCCGCGAGGATATACCTCTTTTCGGTATTAACGTTCAGCCGCACATGCACCCACACACCTCGAGGACCGGAAGTGAACCCCCAATGTCAAATTTTCACCGACACCCTCAACCAAGCGTCAGTGTTGCCAACTGCGTTTGCAACATTCTCCCAAGTGTCAAATGGTGGGTGACAGTGAAGTGTCAACAATAGAATGGATTTTCGAATTACTAAATCTAGTAAGTTTAAGCATGATACCACACTACACTAATACTGTGAACCTTAGAAATCACTTCTCCTAATTTCCTATCACTCACTCAAGTCGAATTGTAAACATAATTCACATAACCTACAACCTATAACGAACCAAACAACTAGTCATAAAATCCCATAAAATATTCCCCTCATTACCCACATAACAATAAAGCCTTTCCCGAGTAAGATCTCACAATAATTACCCTTAATATTAATTCCAAAACTAGTTTCGATCTTACTACGAGAGAAAAATAACCCCCCAGAGGCAGAAGCAGCCCGTATAATTCGTCGGAATTGACTGAAATGGTAAGAGTCAACCATTCACTTATCTCATAACCAACACTAACATAAATTAATTAAGATATAGAAACTAACCTTTAACACCCCCACACTAACTTAATTAGTGTGAGAATCAAAAATAAAAATTAATCACCCAAATAACAACGTTAGGCCGCCAAATTTTCTATAGTGTATGTTGGGTTGCATACGTTACCACCCCAATAACTCCCGTCAGCTATCTTAGTTGCCTACCTTAAATTGTTAAATTGTAAAATATACTTGATTGTTTCAGGTAACCAGCCGGCAGATTCTTAGGCGGAATCGTGATGCTACAAACTATACAGGGATGTTTTTGCTATGCACAACAGCTAAAGTATATGAATCCATAATAGAAAATAAACTTGTAGGTGGATTCAGAAAAAGTCATTTATCACAAGATTACATATTTACAATTAGAAAATTAATTAAAGAAACGATAAAGCAAGACAGCAAACTTTACATAACGTTTATAAACTTTTGAAGTACCTTGAAAACATTTATAGAAAATACTATATGAAAGACAAATAAACGAACAATTTGGAGCAATAAAAAGCTTATACAGAATTACAATTAATTACAAAAGAACTGAAAAAGAAGCGTCAGAAGAATTTACGACTAGATAAGTATTGAGACAATAAGGAGCGGTGAGCTCATTACTGTTCATTATTTTCTTAGATGCTATATTAAAGAATATAATATGTACAGGATCAAAAGAAGAAAGTGGAAATTGAATATCACAATCAATCAAAAGAAAAAAAATATTAGCAGAATGTGCATTTGCTGATGATTTAGCTATAATAAGAAAAATAGGAAGATATGCAAATTATGGAACAAAGTATTACTAAAACACAACAGGACTGTAAATACAAAAAAATTGGTGATAGCAAAATTAAATATAAAGCTAAATGAAATGGTAATAGGACAGGTAGAATCGTTTCCATACTTAGGAGCAAGTTTAAATAACAAAGAAAATATGGAGCATGAAATAAACAAGATAATCTAAAAACTAAACAGAACTTATCACTCAATAAAAAAAAACAATATACAGACTAACACTAATATATGGAAGTGAAACATTGGTAATGAATCAAATAGATAAAATAGAATACTGGCAATGCAAATGAAATATTAAAGTAAAATTTACGGTGTAACAATAATGAATAAAATTAAAACAAACCTATAAAAGAGAATCTTCAATTTGAAAACATATACAATACAATAGAAAAAATACAGTTAGCATGCTATGGACATCTAGAAAGAATGCCAGAAGATAAACAAACAGAGCAAGTATGTAATGCAAAGATAACAGTTAAACTGTCAACACGCATACATAATTTAAAACTAGTTTATTCAAATATTTTAAAAGTAATAAAAGTAAGAATAAAAGTTTATATAATACAAAAGTTGAGCAACATTTACCTATCTTGACAAAGTTCTAGTAAGTAGTATTAAAAACTATGTTTTTTTATAAATTAAACTATTGAATATTTTTAATTATATTATTATATAAATTGTGATAATATAACAGCAATTTTAAATCAAGCAAAATAAACAATGAAGAAGATATGAATAAGCCTGACAATATAAGAAACAAGACTGACAGACATTAACAAAAGCAAAGCAAAACTGTTTAAATATATATATATAACATTAAATGTACATACAATACAAAATTAAAAAATTTAAATTGTTAAAGATATATAATATAATTGAAAAAATGTATACAATATTATACATACACTTATAAAATTGTTACCTATTAAACATTTTTTGCTGATAATCAATTAAAATTAATTGGACTCTTCTTTGCTATTGTCGGTTTTGGACATCTTTTTACAATTAAGTTGGTTTTGGAGACTTTAAAATTGGTCAGCTTTGAACACTTTTTTCAAAATTATTGGCTTTGAACACCTCATCAAAATTGGTTGGCTTTTGGACACCCTTTCAAATCTGCAGTCTGCTTTAGACACCCCTCTAACCACTTTAGTCGATTTCATCAGCCGGTAACACTGTCGAACAATCTTAGATTTAGTTTATAAATTAACAAAATTAAAATTTTATGTTGAGATTTATGAGATAATGCATCTCACTAATTTTAATTATTTGTATTTAATCAACTAATATCCAATAATTTGATTAAAAAAAAATAAATTAAATTCACTTATTACTTGTCACTAGAAAATCTTTTAACATATTCGAATTAAGTACAACAAAATATATAAACTACACAAGCAACGGTGAAATGCAATAAATTCAATCAATCTCAATAAATAATACTAACAATAATCCCTTTTACAATAAAAATATATAAAACAACAAAATTAAGAATAAAATAAAATTAGAAACAGAAATAATTAATATCTACCAAAAATAAAGCTGATTCATTATTGCTGCTGCTGAAAGTTCAAAGAAATAAAAAGTCGTTTTAAACCCCATTCAAACAAGTTGTAAGGCAATATCTGTAAGACGTACAATAAAGAAGAAAAAGCAAGAAGTATTAGAACACGAACATTTATTCAGTTTATGAAATGTAGAAACAAAGTTGAAATTAGAAAAGTTATTAAACAAAATTGAAATTCGAAAAGTTATTAAACAAAATTAAAATTAAAAAACGGAATACTTAAATTATTTGTTAAATTCATTAACATTTTTTTTTTGGCTGGAGCAGGGTCAGGATCATCGCGACGTTTCTTTTGTTTAGCTTCATCAGGGTCAGGATCCTTGCAACCTTTCTTTTTGGTTGCTTTCTTTTTTTTTGGTGGAATAAAAACCGGTACTGGATCAAATGGTAGCTCCTCCTCGGTATCAAAACCTGCGAGTGTGTCTTGGGAATCCTCAGTAACTGCAGATTCAGTTGGGTACGAAGAACATTCTGTATATTCTGTTGGCAATAGATCAGTTGGAATGCTAGGCGTGAATGGCGTTATTTCCGACGGAAGTGTAGAAACATTTGATATGCTTTGACTTGGTTTTACATCTATCGGTGCACTGGTTGTGGTCCAAGTTTGTAATTGTGGTCGGTTGTCACCACTTCCGCTGAAATAATAAATAAATATACATTGTTGGAAAAATAATTAAAGAAACTACTTGGAAAAGGATTGCAGTATTGGTTTTATGTGTAATATAATATTCAAAGTTGTAACAGTTATAAAATAACTCACCTGGCAGTTACTTGTCTACCAGCTTCACTAATGTGTAGTGATTGTAATGAAATTTCAGCCGATGTTGACGGACTTGGTTCTTGCATTTGCATCGAATCCTCATTTGCTTGATTTGGGGTTTTAGAAGTGCTAGGCATTGATGGCGGCGTTGTTACCGTTGTTGGAGGTTGAGTTTTCAGTTTTGAAACATAAAGTTCATAAATTTTTGAAAGCCAACATGTTTTTGGTGGGGTTATCTGAACTGGAGGTTGTACGTTTGAGGTTTCGGTTTCTTCTATCGGCGGATCTACAGTTTCTTCTATCGGCGGATCTACAGTTTCTTCTATCGGCGGATCTACAGTTTCTTCTATCGGTGGATCTACAGTTTCTTCTATCGGCGGATCCATAGTTTCAATTAAATCTAAATCTTCTTGTCTGAACCGCACTGTAGCAAAATTTCTTTCTTGAACTACCATTGGTATTATGTAACCTCCTTTCATTGTTCTGTGCACATCAGCAACAGCTTCATAAGTACCAGCTTTTGAAGCTGGCAAATCACATCCTCTATATAAAGTTGGAAAATCAAATGATCCAAAAGTTCTTTCGGGTGAAGTCTTTTTTGGTGAAATTTTTGGAGTTTTAAATTGTTTAGAATCTTTTTTTTCGAACTCATACTCTCTTTTCGTTGGCATAATTGATGTTTCAAAAGTTTTTGATTGTGTTAAGCCTTCCTGTTTTGATTTTTGCACTTCAGCAGGTGTTGATGTTGATGTTGATGTTGAAATTTTAGGTTCACAGGCTTTTTGAATTGACTTACGCAATTGATCTGCTGTTACAAAAGTCCTTGTTTTAGATTCAAAAGCTTTTTGAATTGACTTACGCAATTGATCTGCAGTTACAAAAGTTTTTGTTTTAGATTCACAAGCTTTTTGAATTGACTTACGCAATTGATCTGCAGTTACAACGGGCCGTTTTATTTGAGACTTGCCTATCTTAAACGTATGCACTTTTTGAACTGGAATTTTTTTTTCTGGGTTGTTGAAGCAACTGAAGATGGCATATTACTTCTTTCATAATGGGGTTCACAAGTTTTTTTTGTTGAAGTTGCAGCTTTAAATCGTTTTGGGCTTTTCTGCACTGAATCACCTGTTGAAGCTTCAGGTCTTCTTGATGCTTCTTGCATTTGAGGAATATTTGAATCACTTTTAGCAGCTGTTGGTGGCCTATTACCTACACGAAGTTTTTTTGTAGGTGACATTTTCATTGATGATATTGAAGGTTGTTGTGGGTCTTCTGCCGCGCTGACATCATTAAATGATAAAATATTATTTTACACATTAATCTAAATGTTTGTTATTAAATTAATACTTCTGATTATTTTAGAAAAAAAACCTGTTGGACTATGCACAAATTCTTAAAAATTTTGATGTTACAAGCGAACATAGAAATATATATAATAAGACTAAAAACTATTTTTTTAATTTTTAAAAACACTTATGTTCGTGAACGTTTCTTAGTCTTTTGAGGTGTTTGTGGTCTCGGTGATCGAGCTGATCCCGGTAATTGAGCTTTCTGTATACAATAACATATCCACATCCTTTTTGCCACACGTTGCTTGAAGGAATTATCATTGTTATTCAAAGAATCTTACCCCGCGACTAGTAATATATTAGCCAATGATTTTTATGTTGACGATCTCTAAAGTTCTGCAAATTTTTCTCTTCAAATAAACAACAGATCCATTCTTGACAAATTAACAAGGAATGAAACGTTAGGTTAGGTTCCTGCGGGGGGAGGTATAACCCCTACAATGCGCGCCCCGAGGTGTCGAATACGGGAACTCCACACGCAGACCAATATCAATGCACGGTAGCCTTGCCTCGACAATGAGACTACCTTTTCTTTTCTTTGAACTGTCGGTCACTTTTGGTCAAACTTTTTGATCACTTTTCGGCAACCGATGCTATTAGGTTTCTAGGGCAAGGGAGTCAAACATCTTTTTCTTTCTTTCCCTAGGGCAAAACTCAACGTCGATCAAAAAACAATCACCGGAGTGCGCGGCTGCCCGTACGTAAAATTTGAATTTTGACCCTCTAACGATAGAGCTGTACCGCTGGAGACGTATACATTCTATAAGCTGCTCCAAAAATTTATTGGAAAACAAATCACCGGCAAGGGGGCTTTATCAACAGCACGAAAGGCAAAAACGTTAAGGGCAAAATACCCGCAATATTGTCCCTCTTAAGAACACTAAAAGATCCAAACCAAGCTTAGAAACTAACAACGTAAAATTAAAAATATTAAGAACAAAAATAGAATATGACCTGAAATCTAGAAACCTGGTAAAGCAGTCGGTCCTGACCAAATACGCATAGAGCTTATTAAGATGTTTGACGACGACGTAATTGATATTCTGCTAGACTTATTCAACATTGTCTACGAAAAACTCCCTAAACAATGGCTACTTTCTACCTTTGTGCTCATTTCCAAAAAACCTAACCCAAGAGTATCGAACCATTGCACTCATGAGTCATACTCTAGAAATTTCTTAAAAATCGTCCATAAAAGAATATACAGACAACTTGAGGAAGATTTTAAAAACACGCAATTTGGCTCTATGGAATTAATATTCTTTTCTAACAATGTCTGGATGTGTTTGCGTCTTATATAGATTTCAAAAAAGCCTTTGATAAGGTAAAACATTGACTGGGGTAGGTAAGGCTGTATTCTTTCGCCACTTCTATTTAACCTCTATTCTTCTTCTTATAGTACCATACTTGCTACGAGCGTCGGCACCCCTCACGTATGTTTGTGGTGCGCGATAATAGTTCCACACAAACATACGGGACCTACAATTTAAAGTGGAATCCGAACCACACCACTAGAGGGGTTTACTAGGCAAATACTTTGCTGGTTTGCCATTGCCTTGCAAAGGAGACGACCGCATCGAAATATATTCGACAAATTAGATATTGCCGCTGCCGGGAATCGAACCCGGGCTGCCTGCACAACAGTTTTCGCACTAGACCATTGTGCTACGGTCGCCTCTATAGCAAAGCTATATTTAATGAAACGTTGAAATAAGAACAAATAGGAATGGTTATATATGGAAAAATTGTGGACAGCATTAGATATGCGGATGACACGGTTTTGTAGCTTTAGAGACGTACAACACAAGCGAGAAATACTAAACGATCGATGTAGTGAGTAAAGACTAAAAATAAACATTCAGTCTTTGAAATGTGGTATTAGCGCAGAATGTGGCGTATTCCATTGACAAATAAGGTAACTAACACTGAAGTCTTCAATAAAATGCAAAAAGAATTGGAAATAATTCACACCGTAAAGAAGAAAAAGTTATATCTAGGCCATATAATGAGAGGACCCAAATTCACGTTGCTACAATTAATAGTACAAGGAAAGATCAGAGGAAAAATGAATATCGGAAGACGCCAAATGTCCTGTCTCAAAAACCTAAGAGACCGGTTTGGCTGCAGAAACAATTATTCCGAGATGCTGCCAATAAGTTTCGGATAACTGTGATGGTAGCAAACCTCCGATACTGCCAGAAAAAAAACGCCAAGGAGAGCTCTACCAATGGAGACCGAGGGGCGGAGCAACCTGTAAGCAAGGGTCTGCAATGCGAAAAGGCCCACAAGCATAAGGGACCATGCAACAATTATTTCAAAACTTGAAGCTCCCCAAAATTTACAAAATAAAAGTATAATAAATGACAAAACTGTACTTTTTTTTCAAAATTGTCTTAAAGTGGGCCCTTTTTAATATTTTGCGGTGGGGCCCACAATTCCTAGCTCCGTCACTGAATGGAACCATGCAAAACCAAACAAAAGAGCACAATTGACAACTGAAGTTCAAAAATGAAAGGATATCGCATAGGATAACACCAAACCGACATGGCCGAATTAGAAGAAGACCCAAAAATAGGAGCTAAGAGTTTGAAATAGTTGCAAAAAAATACTACACAACACCGGCAGTCTTAGAAGAAAATCCACTGACAGCGGTGGAAGAGGACATTGTCATATGTCATAATAGAGAAGTGGCAGGACTGCAGAAAAGATTTGCGCAAAGATATCCGGAGATAAGAGAAATTACCGAAAAAGTAGGTACTTCAGAGAGCGCTTGAAGAGGGTAACAGAAATAAAATAGCTATACAGAGGCCACAGTCGATGAACCTGGGCACATTTTCGAAATAATATATATATATGTGTGTATTTTAATATTACGTCATTGAATTATTGAGCAAATTTTTGTACCGTCAATCTACATGATTAATTTGTTTATTGTAATTTATTGTCTTTTAAGAATGTTTATGTTTGCCAAATTCCAAATTACCCTATCCATATATTCCTAAACCCTGGCCAAAACGCTAGACTGCAAAAAAAAATACTACCAACTGGCTAAATCACATATAACCTTTTTTGACGACTGTAATATGTTTCCTAAGATATACTGATAAATCCGCTATACATGTCACTACACAATAGAATTTATTAATTAATTTTATAGATAACAAATCTGGTTTAATTGCAAATGTACGATTTTGTTATGGATTTGTGAATTCAAATTTCAAACGATTATTTTTATCTGTTTTTTTTTTAATGACTTGTCATTAAGGTTTCGTTGTAATAAACGTTAAGTTGTAAATATTTTCTATTTTACAAGTTATCTTTTATACGTTATGGCTTCAGAATTGAATTCTATGAATAAACTTTGTTCGAAATATTTTTGCATACCAGAATCATCTCAGTAGAATCTGAAAGAACATTTAGTACCGCAGGCCAAATTATCAGTGTAAGAAAGTCAAGATTAAAACCAAAAAACGTAAACATATTAGTGTTTTATCAACAAAAATAAATAATAATAATAATTGTTAATATAATAAAAAACATATAAAATTGAAACAACCATGAAACATTTTATTGAAAAACAAATTAATAACCAATTATGCTAACTTAATTTAAATATAAAAAGCATCGTAGTTATATTGACCGATAAAACACCCAAGGAACATTCTATAGATGACCAGAATAAAAACTGTAAATTAATTTAAATATAAAAGCCTCGTATTTATTCATATTGATTTAGTCTATACGTATGCCACGTATGGTTTATTTCAACCACTATGCATAGTTGTTGATATAATGATACAGATGAAATATAGTGTAGTAACCAATTACGGTAACTTAATTTAAATATAACAAGCATCGTATTCATATTGAACGAATCTATACGTGTTGTTTAATTCAACCACTATGTATTGTTGTTAATATAATGGTGATGAAATTCCAAGGAACATTTTATAGAATACCGAATTAAAAACCATATATTGTAAATTAATTTAAATATAAAAGCCTGGTATTCATACCGATTTAATCTATACGTGTGGTTTATTTCAACCACTATGTATAGATGTTAATATAATGGAAATGGAAAACTGATGAAATAAATTGAAACGCCAAAGGAACATTTTATAGAATACCCAAATAAAATCCAATTCCGGTAACCCGTAAATTAAATACAACAAGCCTCGTTCGTAGTCATATTGATTTAGTCTATACGTGTGGTTTATTTCAACCACTATGTATATTGTTGAAAATTCAATGATAAAATTGATTTTGTATGACCGCTATTTCTTCACTATTTATGTAAAATGTTTTAACCTCGGTATTCATATTCTCCATAAATAATCTATATATATTTCCATGAGTTATTGATTGCACTTCGAGAATAATAATTTAATCTTGTTTCCTTTTTAGTAGACGTCAATAGTACCGATTTGCTTTTCACTTGGCTATAATGTACAAAAAAATCTGTAATTATAACCTCAACCATTGTAGAATCTTGATGAATTATTTAATTGAAATTGAACGTAAATATTGAATAAATTTATTGTATACACGTTAACAAAATGAATGTTTTGTTTATGATATGATTGCAACTATCTCATCTATCTCTCGCACTGAATTCACAATCACATGTAAAATAATGAGCGGACGATGGATCAATTCCATCTTTGCTTGGAACGCGCTTGAATGAATATGTTTGCAGTGAACTGTGATGTGGTTGCTACCCGACCGACTGTTACGTTGCGGTCCGCGCCCCGCATGTTGATTGTTGACCCTTGTTCCTTGGGTTCCTTTGTCGAGTCACGAATCCCATACCCTTGCCCCCCCAAAGAAAAATAAATTGTAGAACACGCATTGCATGCATGCTGCCGGCGTTGCCAAATAAAAATTAAAACATATTTACCATTGACGTTTTCATAATAATTTAATCATTTTGATTTTCTCCAAAAGTATGTTTTTGTAAAGATTGTTCTTAAATAAAATCAAATTCCGTATAAAAACAAGATACAGTATTGCTGCAGTAAATTTATTCGTAGATTGTTGGATGTTTTACAAAGTCTGCGATACATATTACTCATTAGTAGTTACATTAAATTTAATAAATTATTCATTAAATTTATCGCACTAGTTTTGGTCCAATAAAGCGTAACGTAATAATTAAATAGATACAACTGTTCATAAATTAAAAACGTTGACAAAATTAAAATGTTTTGCTGTACACTATAATGCGTGCATATTTATTTTCACAATTATAAGCTTATATTGAAAATAAATCAATACATGCGATCAATTGCCGTGAATAAATCACTTAAATTAAATTATTCTGTAGTAAAATATTCTTGATAAAAATATTGTTATACGCCCTCGTAAATGTACGGCTAAGGCTGCAGTCTCACTGCACCACCACTACCAACTATCACCGCTTGCCACTAACCACCAAAATGTACTACGGTCTCGCTGCTGCCACTGGTGACCACTAAATATTTAAATTTCCCACTCTTTTCTATGTCAGTAGAAGAATGCTTTATTTATATATTTATATTTCGGGCCTTTTATTTACTAATGTAATTAGTTTATCAATGTCGGATGATGTCCATGTTTCTCCCATGATACCGTTTTTAAAATTCTCAAATATCAAAGCGAAAATGACAGATTATGTTTTGATTTGTAAAATATCAAGTTAGTATGTTTCTAATGACGATCAACCGTTGCCGCGCTACCACCAACCGATTTGAAATTATGAAACGGTGGTTACCAAATGACAGATGCCGGCGAGAATAGTGAATCAGTGGGACCGTTGCCATATGATTTAACGTGTTCGAATTTTAGTTGGTGGCGGTGGGTGGTGCAGTGAGACTGCAGCCTTAATAACTGGTATTCTGAGGACTCGACTCTTAAGGATGGAACTTCCCAATGTTCCCGTAAATGTAAATTATAGTCAACTTATTAACGAAATAACTGTACCATTTGTTAACCGATCTGATAAAAATATAAATATTTTTAAAGATAAATGATGCACACACTGCCGGATATACTTTTTTTTTACAATTTTAACCCTTTTCATATCAATTTGATTGAGTAATTAAGTATAATATTTCAGTCATAGATTTCAAAATAACATAAATGATTTGATAAATAAGATTATCTACATATTCAGGCAGGAATTTTATTGGGATTTCTTCTACCTGCGCTCGGTGCGTTTTAGCCTTTTTTTGCGTACGGATAAAAACAATAAAATTACCATGAATATTAAATTATATTTTCCTAGTAAATATTATTTTATAATTTAATCTAACTTATTTCGATGATTATATATCATTTTCAAGTAGATCTAAACGTCTATAATTGACAATTCGATATCTTGTATTTATTTACCAATAGGTAATGATTATAATACATTTTACAAAAGTCTAAACAAATCATGTTAATATATATTCTATTGATTACATTTTCTATTTAATTTTATTTAATATGCATACTTTGCTTGAATATTACCATCAGCATACATTTTTATTTATTTATAAATTACGCGGAAAATAAATCGGTAAAATAACATATTGAATAAAATTTGGATTAAAAACTCTATCTAATCGCATGCCAAGATCGAAATATGTATGTCCTAATATAATTTTTTTTTTTTTTTTTTGAGTTCATAAAATATATTATTACAAAACGCTACAGGACGTCGATTCTGATATCGGTGAGTTTTGTGATAGAAGTCATTTTAGTAAAATCTAAGTAGCATTTTGTCTCATTTCATTGAAATTGCGTCATTTATATGAAAAAGTCACCAACCGACGCGTCTGGCGGATGGTTTGTCAGCGTGTATATGTTTACATAAGGGCCAGTATTTCATTTTGCGCTTAAGCTAAGATTAGAGTGCAATGCATCTATATAGCTCCTTGATCTGGTCATACTCACTTTGCACTCAAAATGAAGAAGAGAGTGTCACCGCTTGGTGACAACAATTGGGCTTAAGCTTAGTCTTTAGCACTTATCCATAGTCTTTCCAACATGTGCCACACTTCTTCTTCTGAAACCCGTTCTATTTGCAGTATTATCTCCCGACATTCTTCTTCTTCTAAAAATTTCAATATTCTTTTTCTGTCTGCAATCCGCAGCATTACCTTCCAACATTTTTCTTCTAGAGCACATTCTGTCTGCAATCCTCAGCATTACCTCCCGACATTCTTTTTTTAAAAACTATCTATCTAATTCACGTTTATAGATGACAGCGCTGTTACGAATTGAAAATTTTTCCAATTAGTACTCTAAAACTAAGTCTAGTAAAAACTTGGGAGTTTCAATTTTTGGCCAAAATTTAAAACAGTAAAACAGTAACAGTAACTAATTGCAAGAATAGTTGGTAGTTGGATATAATTTTGCATATCTAAGTTTCTTTTTTACACATTTATGGTTCTTTTACAGACTCTGTTTCTTTTAAACCAGGAATCGGCAAACTTATTTTAAAACGGGCCATATCGTAAAAATTTTAAATTTTAAATAAGGAAATGTCTTTTGTACTTGCATAAAAATTCAAAAAACGTTGTTGTAACTGTAGTTAGACTTTGAATAATATATCCGCCGCAATTTTTTTGGAAATGAGGACTTTGCGGGCCGAATTTATAACAAATGAAATTGTAAGCCTTAATTGTGCATAACAAATATAGCATTTATTAAGTTGAAACTTGTTTTGCATTTTTTTTTTAATTATAAATAAAATTTAATTATTGTACATTCGTGATTTTAGATTGGACATGGACCCCGGAGATAAACCGCCGAATAAAGGCTACCGGCCGTCTAAAAGGAAGCTTTTCACTCCAGAACCATTAGGATGGGGGACGGGACGTGCTAAGAAGAATGTACCCAAATTACCTTTGCGACCTGGAGTCTCATCGGTTCAACAAAGACCACCTCAACAAACAAGACCAGGCCAGTCAACGGAAGTAGCACAGTCACCAGGACCATCAACATCTCATAAAGCTGAGAAGCATTCACTACCAAATACGTAAGTGTTTTTTGAAATTTAAAATTTATGTTTTAATCTTATTTCAATGTCCGCTCAAAACTAATCAAAAAAGGATTGTACTAAACAAAAATGAAATAATTATTGAATTGAATGAATATTAATTTATTAACAAAAATTTAGATTAATCAAAAAATTGTTGCGTAAACAAAAGTTTTTCTAAAATAATGTTTCATCAATTATTAATTTCAGCGAAGCAGAAAACCTAAAACAATTTTAACCTTCAACATCGTCAATGAAAATGTCACCTCGAAAAAAACCTCCTGTTAATTTACCGCAAGTACATAAGTCAATGGCTGACTCCAACCGATCTGAAACACAAACAAAAGCCCCCTCGACTATTGCAAGCGCTATTGCAGAAATGATTGCAATACATAAAAGGATAGAAGCCTCAAGAAAATCTGTAACAACAACAACACAATCAAAAAAATTACCGTTGTGTTCAACAGGCAAATCACCAAAAATGTATAAAACAGTGCTGAGAGGCACAAAACGTCTGAAAACTTCAACTCCAATGGCAAAAGCATTTGTACCACAATACCAGTCAATTGCTTCAAAATCATCAAAGATAAAAACTCCAATTGCCAAAGTGCACAAACCAAAACAAGACTTAAAGTTAGTAACTGCAGATCAAATGAGTAAGTCAATTAAAAAAAACATAAAATCTGAAACTTTAACATCAACACCTGCTGAAGCGCATAAGCCAAAACAAAAAAGCTTAACGCAATCAAAGACAATTTCAATACCGCCAACAAAAGAAGATAAGTCAGAAAAGGAACTCCGAAAATCCCAACAAAAAAGAAAAAGGAAGATGATTCACCGCCAGCAATATCTGAAACTTTTGTAGTTGTTGCTCAAGTACATAAAACATTGGAAGGAGAAGATGCTTCCATACCACCAACAATGAATCTGGTAAGAAATGTACCAAGAATTAATAAAATGCGTAACTTTCAACAAGAAGACTTGTATTTAATAAAACGTGTAGATTCGCCATCGCCTCCAAAAAAAACATTACCGGTGGAAGAAACACCAATTGTTCCTACAAAAGTGCATGAGTTAGAACAGGACTTAAGTTCTGTACCTTCAACATCAACAAACGATCCAAGATTATACCAGAGAAGTGATTCACCACTTTTAGAAGCTGGTACATCCCCACCAAAAAAATCATGGTGTTCAACAATGCGTAACCTTCGTACTTCAAAACAAGACTCTAAAAATCCAAAAACAACATTGTTGCCGGTACCGACATTTGTTAAAAATCAGAAGTCAAAGCAGCAGGACAAAACACAATTTATAACTCCGACATCGCCAAGAAAAAAACCAATAGTAAAATATATACCGCCAACAATGCCCAGCACTTCAAAAACTGTTGCTAAAACGCACAAACCAATGGAAGACGACTCGGAAACTTTGAAAACCCCAAAAAGAAGAAGAAGGAGAAGAAGAAGAAGGCAATTGTATCCCGTAGATTCACCAGTAATTACTCAAGTTGATGAGTCGATGCAACCTACTACTCCAAAAAAACCAGTAAAGGAACCACTATTAAAATCATATGCTTTACCAGTTAATCCTATTTACCAAGGGGAAAGATCACCAACAATACAGGAAACTTATGAAACTGATGCTCAAGTGCATATTTCAACAGATGAAGATTCTGAAAGTCCAACAACATCTACAAAAAAATCGAAAAAAACAAAAAAAAAAACACCAACATCGGCCAAATCCACATTTCAAACACCAAACAGAGATGCTAGTAGACAGGTATCTAGGTAAGTTATTTTATAACTGTTACAACTCTCAATATTATATAACTCATAAAACAAATACTGCAATCCTTTTCCAAGTAGTTTCTAGAAAAATCCAACATTTAACTTTAAGAATCTATATTTATTTATTATTTCAGCAGAAGAGCTAGCAACCGACAAAAGTTACAAACTTGGTCTGTAACCAATGCACCAACGGAGATATCACCAAGTTCATCAAGTCAAGAAAATTCTATGGTTCCTTCACAAACTACATCATTCACGCCGAGCACGCCAACTGATCAATTGGTATCACAATATACTGCAGTGCGATCTCAAAATCCAACATGTTCTTCGTTCCCAACTGATCCTCAAATGCTTCCTGCAGCTAATAGGCAACTTTTAAAAGAAGTATATGGTGAGGCTGGATGGGGTAGTTCCCAAGAGACACTTGCAGGTATTGATACCGATGAAGTAGGATACCAAAAAACAACCGTAGTCCAACAGTCCTCCCCTAGCCTAGAGACTCCTTTAACACCTTCCCTCGGGGCTGGAGCTTGGTGACTGATTGTTCGGCGAAAGGAAATAAGAAAAGAAATTAGGAGGCTGCCCATGCCCACCATCCAACGTCAAAACCCTATCATCTCAAATCAAAACCTGTTAATATAAGCGGACCACGACCAAGTGACACAAACTGAACAACACAAATCACAAGCATACCTCAATTATACTCATTCATACCAAGAGCTAGCAAGAAGAAGGAAAACACAAAAGATATGATTATCCTGTCCGTCGAAAAATACGTGGACAAGTAAATAATCCGCAAGACCAATTTTTTTTTTTAAACAACCCTGTGCGGTAGCGGATAGTCACCTATAACAAGTTAGACACCTAAAGTCTACCAAATGTAACCTACCCACTCTTAATCGCTCAGTGACCAGTACTTGAAAATAGCATCTAGGCCGAAGGAATAGCTTCCCCAATAGCATCCATGATCACTAAACTACCACTTAAATTTGACAACCGACGCAATAACCACACCTACAACACATAAATATGTCGCTATCACCCGAGAGTGAGATGTTAAAAAACGCAACCCTGGGTCATTAAAGGGACTCTTACCCCACGCAGTATCACGGATGCCCTATTCTCATGCCGGGGTCAACACAGCTATACTGATCAATCAGAATCATTTGGATCCCCTTTTAGATCCTTGACATTCCACACACCCTTAAGCGTACCGTGTTCGTCCCGCAACCGATATGTCCAAGGTGACACCTTTTCGTGAACGTAGAACGGGCCAACATACTTAGGTGCGAGTTTAGCCGTATAAAACTTTTGTGCATCGGATAGAGTGTGTCCTCGACGCCATACCAACTGATTTGGCAAGTAGTGAACATGCCTACGACGTAGGTCGTAGGAACGCTTGGACCGTTCTCCCGCCAACTTCAGCCGTTGCCGAATATCCTTAAAAAGAGCGGTAAACCCTTTAGCACGTTCTTCAAAATTGAGAGGTTTTTCCTGCTCTGGACCTTGTTTCACGTGCTCGTCACCCAATAGTTTAATTTCCCTGCCAAAGTTTGCAAAACACGGCGTAACTTGCGTGGTCTCGTGACGAGCGGTTCTCATAGCACAAGCAACTTTTGGCAGCAAATCATCCCATAACCGGTGGTTATCCGACACAAATGAAGCCAACATAGTTTTCAATGTCCTATTTACTCTTTCTGTCGGGTTTGCCTGCGGATGGTAAAGGGCGTTATACCAAATCTTCACATTGTAACGCGTAGCTAGGTCGCGGAACAATTTACTCTGATACTGAACACCATTGTCACACAAAATGGTTTCTGGTACCCCAAAGAGCAAAAACACTTCTTCCTCCACCTTCTTGACAACTGCTACCGCAGTGGCCTTCCTTAATGCAAAACACATCGAGAATTTAGTAAAGTTGTCTGTCACGACCAAGATGAAAGAATTTCCATGCATCGACCTAGGGAGTGGTCCCATCAAATCAGTTGAAATCGTTTGCCATGGCCTAGTGGGAGGTGACCGAGTGGCCATCAACCCTGGCGGCCTAACATTTTCGGCTTTAAATTGCAAACACGTGCGACAACGAGAAACATATCGCGCTACATCGGCTCGCATCTTGGGCCAATAATATTTTCCTACCAACCGTGAAAATGTCTTAAACACCCCCCCATGACCTGAAGTCGGCAAATCGTGAGCATTTCTAACCAACTCAAGTCTTCCGTCCCTGGGAACAACCAACTTCCAACGCTCGCGATCTGGGTTCAACTGCGGAAATTTTACGTCTACGTATTTGTACAGACGGCCGTCAGTAACGCGCCACTGGGGAAAAGACAGAGGTTTATTTTCTGCTCTATCAACCATCTTTTTATACCAAGAGTCAGTGGTCTCGGCCAACGTCCTGACTGTAACCTCATCAACTAATGGGACTGATCGGGACAAAGCATCAGGCACCACGTGCTCCTTACCTTTTCGATGGACAACCGTAAATTCGTACTGTTGCAACCGCACAGCCCACCTGGCCAAACGACCGTTCGGTTCCTTCAGCCGATGAAGCCAAACCAAAGAATGGTGATCAGTTTGATACGGTCCTATTTCATACTTCACCTAAAACAATATGAATGTTTGTAATAATTGAATTTTTAATTAAGTATACTTATCTTTCGGTTACTCGGGTTGATGTTTCGCTATCTATCCATGTTCGTTTGGGTTTTGGAACATTGGGTCGGTTTAAGGGTTCGGTTCTACAAGCACAATAAAACTGTTAAATGTATTAAATAATTGTTAAATGAAGATAATTAAATTTTAATGTTATATGTATATACTCACCGATATGTTGGTTCACCTTCAGGGAATCAATTCCAATACTTCATACGATTTATTGTTCCTTGCCTACATTCCCTTTTGTTGTCCTTCTGTAGTTGCAATTAGTAGCTAATATTTCCAATTTCCATTTCCATCCCATGCCACTTGTTTATCTTCTCACTGTTATCATAACCTATAACGTCGATTAATTATTATGGAATCTGGGTATTATTGTCAACTCAAAAAAATAATCTACTTACTTACCGGTTATTTACTTACCTGAAATATTGCTTGCGGTGCTTTCCTATAATTAATCTTAAATTAATTCTTAGGTAAACATTTTGAGCAATTATCCCCTTTTGTTATTTCCCTTTTGTCTTGTTTGTTTATCATCTGTCCTTATTTATTTGAGCCAAACATGCGCAGGGGACTTTTGAGTTCTGGTCCCAGGGAGAATTAGGATCCCGAGCCTTTTTCACCTCTGACTCTTGCCAAGGTAAAGTGTGATTGTAGAGTGAATGAGAGTTATATTTTTTTTTGTATTTCTTTACTTGTGGTAGCAAGTGACAAAAGTGTTATTATTATTTTTATCATTATATTTCTTGTTAACCAGCCCTCTTACTTTTATTGTGTATCCTTCCCATTCCCATTTTGTTATCTCATTATTGCAGTATAGGTTTATTGATCTCCCTAAACGTGCCAACTAGGACAGGAATTAAAAACCAAAGGAAAGAGGATTTTAGTAAAGATCAATTGGAGCCAATTATTTTTTCAAACACGTGGTGAGTCTTCTTTTTTTAACTTTTATTTTAATTTATCGGTTTTGTTGTGCAACCCGGCCCGTCTCCCTGATCTGAGCCAGGCTAGTCCCAAAAATTCGAACTTGGGCTAAAAGGGCGCGTCTCAATTTGGAGCCCAACGTGGGGCCAGTTGCAAAAGATTTTGTATATTTTGTAGGGATACCCGGACTCACCAATATTAATATAATTTGTGTAATTTTTCTATTATTTTGTGAATTGTGCATTTGGGAGGGTTTCTCTTGGTAACTTAAACATGTCAAAGTTAGAGCCAGAACGATTGCTTAAAGAAGAGCTCACATATGAGTTGGCAATCAGAGGGGTGGCAAAGGCGCCCGGCACAGTGAAAGAAATGGTTGCAGCTCTTAGAGGCTTGCAGCAGCTCGAAAAAGCTGGAAAGGTATTTGTGAGCGTCTGGGAGGGGGCAGCAGATTTAGAGGTCCAGGCTTGTGAGGGAAAACTGGTAGAGGTGGCAGCATTAATGGCGCAAACACTTGAACCAGCAAGTGTGCGGAAACTTGAAACAAAATTTGCTCATATCCTTGGAAGATTAGAGAGGTGTAAGACGACTGGAGTACCAGATGCAGAGACACGAGATGTAGAGGCATCTAGAGCGAGCCTTTATACACAATCGCTGATTTTATACAGTGAATTCCGAGACCGGGTAGAGGTTGGTAAAAGAGAGAAGACAGATAACCCCATAGAGCTTGCTCTCGCAGAGGCGATGGACACCCGACAGGGGGCTACATCAACTCCGGTTAGAGAAAGTTCTGTTCAGGTATCTGGTCCGATCGGAGAAAGTGTGGTGGTCGTCGACACGTCTCTAATGAAACAAATGGAAAAAGCAAAAGTGGGTAGCTGGGATATCAAGTTTTACGGTAAACCAGAAGAAAGCGTAAACGGTTTCATCGAGCGGGTAGAGGAATTAGGCGAGTCCAGAGGGGTAAATAAATCCATATTATTTTACAGTGCCATCGAGATTTTGAGAGATAACGCGTTAGTTTGGTTTCGGGCCAATTATCACAAACTAAATGATTGGAAAGATCTCTGTGCCGGCCTAAGGGGTCAGTTTTTGCCTAGAAATTATAACGAACGCCTCTGGACTCAAATAAAAACTCGTACCCAGGGGGAGGATGAACCAATTGGGCTGTACGTCGCGTACATGCACAACCTTTTTAATCGCATGAGCAAGCAGGTGTCTGACGATCTAAGGCTGCGAATTATAAAAAAGAATCTGCTACCTCTTTACCAAGGGTTTTTGGTCAATCAAGACATAAACACGGAGGAAGAGTTAATTGAGTTGGGTAGGCGAGTAGAAGAGTCACAGGATTACGTGAAAGAGTATGTGCCACCTGTGGAAAAATTTAGTATAAAAGGAGATTTAGCATATGTGAGGAGGGGACTAAAGAAAGTCCAAATTAACGAGATGCGTGGTGATGATTGGGGTCGCTGGAAGGAACCAGGTCCCAGTCATGGTTACGAGAATAGTGCGCACTATTCACGTGGAAATGCTAGGTCCAAATCTCCGGAAAGGAGGATAGAGGATACTTTTCCAAACAGGGGTACAAAAGGCTACTCAGGGGATACGCGAGGGTATTCAGGGGAAAGGAATAACGGGCAAGAACTTACGTGTTTTAGGTGTCAGAAGAAAGGACACATTGCTCGGTATTGCATGGAAAATGTAATAAAATGTTTCGGGTGCGGGAAGCTCGGACATATCAAAACAAATTGTCCGGGAAACGATCGTCGGAATCGCTAAACGACCAACCGGCGGTTCCCCAGACAGATTTGGTCAGCGATAAGGTCACTCAGAAAAATAAACTATACTTAAATTTTATCTTGGAACAATCGGGGGAGGGCGAGTGTCCGTATCTATCCGTGCGGGTATATGGAGTTCCAATGCTAGGGCTATTGGACTCCGGGGCTAATAGGATATTTATTGGGAAACAGGGTTGGAAAATGTTAGATGGTTTAAAAATTAAAATGGAAAAATGTGACGTTATCTGTTCAGTGGCAAACGGTAATGCGATTCGTTGCGCGGGACAGATAAAAATCCCCATTGAGGTTCAGGGAAAAGTAACAATTTTTAATGCATACGTGGTCCCTCAATTAAATCACAGCCTTGTTTTGGGGATTAACTTTTGGAAGGAAATGGGAATTATCCCAAATTTAAGGTCAGGTGAGTGGTATTTTGGTACCAGTGAAGAGGTTGAAAAAGAGAGCAACAATAGGTTTAAGGTAGACTCTATTCAATGTTCGGGGGATTTGACGGTAGGTGAGAGGTGCAAGCTACAAGAGGTTGTAGACGAGTTTTTTGTTAAAACTCGAGGAGTAAGGTTGGGATGTACGGCGGAGGTTCAGCATAAAATTATTACAAACAGTCCACCTATTAAGTCAAGGTACTATCCGGTCAGTCTTCATATGCAGCGGTTAATTGATGAGGAAGTCACTGAAATGTTAGATCTTGGGGTGATCGAGAGAAGCTCAAGTGGGTGGAGTTCTCCGATACTAATGGTTCCCAAAAATGACAATAGCTACCGCTTCTGTGTGGACTACCGGAAGTTAAATGCCGTCTCAGAGCCTTGCGCATACCCCATACCAAACATCAACTCCATCCTAACAAAATTAGGGAACTCGCGCTACCTTACGAGCTTGGACATAAAGTCGGCTTATTGGCAGATCCCGATGGCAGAGGATAGCAAGGGCTTTACTGCATTTGCTATCCCCGGTCGAGGGCTCTTCCAATTCAGGAGAATGCCTTTTGGGCTATCTGGAGCTCCTGGGACGTTTCAGGCTTTGGTCGACCGACTTTTTGGCCCTGAATTAGAGCCCTACTTGTTTAAATATCTTGACGATATAATTATTACCACTCCTGACTTTGAAACTCATATAAAAATCCTCAGCGAGGTCTTTGATCGACTTCTGAAGGCAGGGTTGTCCCTGAATCAAAAGAAATGTGTGTTCTGCAGGGAGGAATTGGTCTATTTAGGGTATGTTGTTAATCGTAGAGGTTTAAATGTGGACCCTAATAAAGTGAAGGCAATCGTGAATATGCCAGCTCCCCGCACGGTCAGGGAACTTCGTCGAATGATGGGAATGACGTCGTGGTACCGTAAGTTTATTCCAAGATATTCGGAAATCTCAGACCCATTATTCGACCTGACTAGAAAAGGGAGGAAGTTTGTGTGGACGGAAGAGTGCGAGAAAGCGGCAAATTCCCTAAAAGAAGCGTTGGTAAGCCCCCCTATCTTAGCCTGCCCCGATTTCTCACAACCCTTCACATTGCAATGTGATGCCAGTAATGTGGGGTTGGGGGCAGTGTTATCGCAACAAATAATGGGGGAAGAAAAGATTATTTGTTACTTGTCGCGATCACTTACCCATGCCGAAAGGAAATTCAACCCCACGGAAAAGGAGTGTCTATGTGTTCTCTGGAGCATTGAAAAGCTGCGGTGTTACCTTGAGGGTGGGAGATTTACGGTCATAACAGACCATCATAGTCTGATATGGCTGGACAATCTCAAAGACCCTCAGGGAAGGCTAGGTCGCTGGGCGGTAAGATTGCAGCAATTCAATTACCAGATTATACATCGAAAGGGTAAAGATCACGTGGTGCCGGATTGCCTTTCCCGTGCAATTCCGGAAATAAACTCTCTTGAAGTGATTGATGCCCTAACTAGATCCGAACAAGATAAGTGGTACTGGTCAATGATTGGAAAGGTTAAGGATAATCCCTTAAACTTTATGAGTTGGCGGGTGGTGGATGAAAAATTATATCGGGAAGTAGGAAACACCTTGGAGGGATTGGAAGGTGACTATCGGTGGACGGAAGTAATCCCAAAGAGTAGAAGACGTGAGTTGCTGGCTCGATATCATGATGATCCTCTTGCTGGGCATCTGGGTATCTATAAATCATATTACCGATTGGCAAAACACTTTTACTGGCCCAAAATGAAAGCTGACCTGACTCGATATGTGAAAGGCTGCACGGTGTGTGCAAAACATAAGCCCGAGCAGAGCAAGCCAGCTGGATTAATGGGATCCAGGCCAAAGATATCTAGATGCTGGCAGATGATCAGCATGGATCTAATAGGACCATTTCCACGCAGCTCACGAGGGAATGTATATGTGTTTGTAGTGACTGACCATCTCAGTAAATTTTCGTTAGCCTTTCCTCTCCGTAAGGCAACGGCACAAAGTGTATGTCGACTATTAGAAGAGAATGTATTTCTTGTATTCGGTGTACCCGAAATCATTCTAACTGACAATGGAGTTCAGTTCCGCAGTAGGGAATTCTCCAGTTTATTAAAGTCATATAACATCAATGTCATCTACAATGCAGTTTATAATCCGCAAAGCAACCCATGTGAGCGGGTTAATCGAGTCATCAAGACTATGATTGCCTGCTACATTGATCAAGACCAGCGGAAATGGGATGCTTGTTTGCCTCAACTTGGGTGTGCTTTGCGGACTGCAAAACATGAGGTGACTGGAGAAACTCCTTATTGTTTGAATTTCGGTTCTGAAATGGTTGTGAATGGAAATGATTACAGTGAAAGGCGGGTAAAGCAAGAAATAGTTAAAGAGAGTGGTCAATCATTACTTAAAAAGGGTGAAAAAAGTACAAGCTTAATGGAACTTCGAAAAGTAGTCGAAGGGAAAATCCAAGAAGCTCATAAAAAGACAGAGGCTCGCTACAATTTACGTCGCAGGTTTGTTCAATTTAAAGTAGGTGATCACGTATGGAAAAGAGAATTTAAACTGTCAGATGCGTCAAAACATTTTAATTATAAACTAGGGGAAAAGTTTTCGGGTCCCTATATAATAAAACGCAGGTTAGGACAAAATGTGTATGAGTTACAAACAGAAAATGGGGGTTCTAAAGGAAATTATCACGTACAAGATCTTAAGCCAGTTTATCACAATATTGATGAAGATTAAATTGCATTTTATTTTATTTAAATTTTACTTTATTTTCGTGGAATTAAATGGTTAATTTTTCTTGTTTCCGTTGTTGGTTATCTTCGGTTGATGCCACTCAGCATTCCTGGCTTTAGGATCTGGTACATAATAATATTGGTGATATTGGGTCCATCCATGCATAGCATCCATATGTGATATGTTTTTTTTGTAGAATTATTTTGTTAATTTAAAAAAAAAAATGAATTACATTCATTTTTTTTTGTCGTAGTAGGAGTGGAGTTGATACGGTCCAATTTCATACTTCACCTAAAACAATATGAATGTTTGTAATAATTGAATTTTTAATTAAGTATACTTATCTTTCGGTTACTCGGGTTGATGTTTCGCTATCTATCCATGTTCGTTTGGGTTTTGGAACATTGGGTCGGTTTAAGGTTTCGGTTCTACAAGCACAATAAAACTGTTAAATGTATTAAATAATTGTTAAATGAAGATAATTAAAATTTAATGTTATATGTATATACTCACCGATATGTTGGTTCACCTTCAGGGAATCAATTCCAATACTTCATACGATTTATTGTTCCTTGCCTACATTCCCTTTTGTTGTCCTTCTGTAGTTGCAATTAGTAGCTAATATTTCCAATTTCCATTTCCATCCCATGCCACTTGTTTATCTTCTCACTGTTAACCTATAACGTCGATTAATTATTATGGAATCTGGGTATTATTGTCAACTCAAAAAAATAATCTACTTACTTACCGGTTATTTACTTACCTGAAATATTGCTTGCGGTGCTTTCCTATAATTAATCTTAAATTAATTCTTAGGTAAACATAGCAGCTGTCACTTTCACTTTGCCATTTTCACAGCACAAGTAGAGAACTATTAATTTTATCCTGTTGGTAGCACTTGGTCGCACCTCACTTCAGTGCTTGAAGGCAGTGTTGCTGATTGGGCAATTTTATCTTGATGATACGCCAAGTTAATTTCTACATTTAATTACGGTATAAAGCTTAATTGAAGTTTGTAAATTAACCTTTAAGTATGTTTTTTTTTGAGCAATTATCCCCTTTTGTTATTTCCCTTTTGTCTTGTTTGTTTATCATCTGTCCTTATTTATTTGAGCCAAACATGCGCAGGGGACTGTTGAGTTCTGGTCCCAGGGAGAATTAGGATCCCGAGCCTTTTTCACCTCTGACTCTTGCCAAGGTATCATCGCATAAGCGGATAAGGCAATACAAATTATATTTATGTGCAATTATAAATTGTCTCGCTCAATAGCGGATTTAAATATTTGTATTAAGTCAGGTGTAACCGTGTTCTGGGAGCAAGTAAAAGCAGTGGCTCAATGTTCAAGTTTTGTAATGTTGTATTGAAGCTCATTAAATTGCAATTATTGTCATTGTCAAGAACCATTATACTCATCATTAAGAAGAATCTTTTTTTTCTCCCACGTGGAAACCGTGCCGGGAGTCCTGAAGCAGGAGAAGCCCTCCTATTTGTTTTATATATTTGTGCCATGTACTATTGGTACTAATTTTAATTCTAATTTTGTTATTTTCATATTACGAGTATTATTATTAATTTTGACGATTATTCAAATCGTATGTGTATACAAAAGTGTGATTGTAGAGTGAAGGAGAGTTATATTTTTTTTGTATTTCTTTACTTGTGGTAGCAAGTGACAAAAGTGTTATTATTATTTTTATCATTATATTTCTTGTTAACCAGCCCTCTTACTTTTATTGTGTATCCTTCCCATTCCCATTTTGTTATCTCATTATTGCAGTATAGGTTTATTGATCTCCCTAAACGTGCCAACTAGGACAGGAATTAAAAACCAAAGGAAAGAGGATTTTAGTAAAGATCAATTGGAGCCAATTATTTTTTCAAACACGTGGTGAGTCTTTTTTTTAACTTTTATTTTAATTTATCGGTTTTGTTGTGCAACCCGGCCCGTCTCCCTGATCTGAGCCAGGCTAGTCCCAAAAATTCGAACTTGGGCTAAAAGGGCGCGTCTCAAGTTACAACCTCGAAGGCTGAACCCTCCAAGTACGGCCTGCATTTTTCGATGGCCCATAACACGGCTAAGCATTCCCGCTCCGTAGTGTGGAAATTCCTCTCAGTCCGCGACAAGGATCTACTCAGGTAACTAATTACACGTTCTTCGCCGTCGATTGTTTGTTTCAGTACGGCCCCTAGACAAAAGCCAGACGCATCCGTTTCTAGAACAAACGGGACTGAAAAATTGGGACAAGACAAAATAGGTGCGGAAACCAAAGCGTCTTTGATCTGTCGAAAAGCTTCCTCACACTCCGAAGTCCAGTTGAAGCGAACATTCTTTTTGGTCAAATTCGTCATTGGGGATATAATTTCCAAAAACTTCGGCACAAACTTCCGATACCAAGACGCTAGGCCAATCACGCTTCTCACATCGGAAACATTCTTAGGGGTCGGAATCGCTAACAGCGCCTTAACTTTCTCAGGATCAACATGGAGTCCGCTTGAATTCACTACATAGCCCAAATATTTCAATTCCGATCGGCAGAACAAACATTTATCCTTACTCAACGTGACACCGGCTTCACGAAGACGAGTGAAGACTTCTTCGAGGACCCGTAGATGGGTAGATCCGGAGTAGCAATGACAATGTCGTCCAAATACACAAATGCGTGAGGTTCCAACCTAGGACCAAGTATCCCGTCAATAAAACGCTGCCAGGTAGCCGGAGCATTATGTAGCCCAAACGGCATTCGGGTGAATTGGAATAACCCACGATTTGGAATCGTAAAAGCCGTATAGTGTTTCGACTCGCTCTCCAGAGGTATTTGCCATAAAGCCGATTTCACATCTAGAGTAGACAAGAATTTGGAATTTCGTAATTTGTCCAAAGTATTACACACGTAAGGTAGTGGATACGCGTCTCTCGCCGTAACTTTATTCAACCGGCGGAAATCTACGCAAAAGCGAAAAGCTTTGTCTTTTTTTCTTACCAGAAGAATTGGCGACGACCATGCGCTGGAGGAGGGTTCTACTACACCCAGATCCAGCATTTCATCTAACTCCTTATCTATGTGCTTCTGAACGTGCGGCGATACCGGATAATACCGCTGTTTAATAGGGTCGGACGTAGTCCGTATGACATGTTCTACGTTTTTGGCCACGCCAAGCCGGTTCGTCTGTTTGATAAAATGGCGTTTTACCAAAGAATCTAACCGAAGTTGTTCTTCCCCACTACACGCACCAACACCTATACTATCACACCAAACGTCGGCTAAATTTGTGAACTCCCAAAGGTCATCCATAAGGTTCGGCACAATTCCCATAGCTTTCCAAAAATCCAAACCCAATATTAAAACGTGAGGTATCTGAGGAATGACCAAAACTTCCAATACACACACTTTACCCTTTAGGCCAAAAGGTACGTTTACATGACCCGCACTTTGACAAGTTGTACCATTTGCTACCGTTATAACGGAATATATCCTAGCCGCGCCGCTACTGCCGCGGCACGCGTCTCTTCGGCTTATTTATTATCGTGCCGTCTCGCTACGCTCCGCGATCTCGTGACTGTGACGTAGGGGTTTCGCGGCCCGGTCTGCTGGGATGAAGAGACTGCAAGAGCCTCACTTGTATTTGCGATTTTTACCGCTGCCGCCATTAGAAACTTTCGCGGTATAGGCTAAGTGGCGTACTGGCGAACATACTCAACTTAATTCAAGTGGATGCGTCTGCCCTTAGGTGAGTCTAATATTCTTTTTATCCTTTCTTAATTATATATATATATATATATATATATATATATATATATATATATATATTACATAATAATTATATTACCGATTTTTTTTTCTGTTCATTATAATTTATATAATAATGTGCTCATATTTGCCTTAGATATTTATAAAATAAAAACCTATCAACCGTACAATTAGAAGTTACCATTTATCCTGAAGCAACTTCCCGGCAATTACAACAATCCACCCCCGACAAAACACGTGGCAGTCAGCCGCTTTGTCACAACTTGGCGCCCAACGTGGGGCCCAGGGCTCATTATCAAACTGAGAATAAGCCGGCAGTTAATACATGGAAAAAATGGTTCTTGAACGGTCACCTCCGAAAAGAAAATTTTACAATCTCCGAGATAGAAAGATGGATAAGGATCTTCAAATGGAAAACCCAGACAACAGGGAATATTTTAGTCCTAGAAGTCAAGAAAAGGAACCGGAGTTCGGAGAGGTAGCAGCAGGATATCAACCGGAAACAGATAAGCTTAATTATTTGCATGATATCAATAAAATTAATTTTTCGGTAGTCAACTGTTCTCAACAATTACATGTGCCACCTGATGCAAATATAATTAAAAAGTTGCATCATAACAATAGTGTTAAATCAACAGGATTTAATTTTTCTTTGTTATCAGCAAAAAATAATTCAAATTTATCAAATAAAAATGTAATTTTTTTTGAACCAAACAATCAGTTGTCGAGTCATTTAGCAATAGATACTGCATCAGGGGCAATACCAAAACATAAAAATTCCATTAAAAGTCCAAATTTGAAACTGTCTGGTGTAAATTATGTTGATAAAATGAATAAAACATTAGACGACTTGGACGAATCGATGGAACGAATGAACTTGCATGTCTTGAAAACTGCTGATCCAATGGTGTTTAACAATAAACAAACTACTGATTTTTGTGTTAGCAGCCCTTTACCAAACACAAATATAAGCCGTAACTTTCAATTAGGCGCGGTAGTAAATAGAAATGCTAACAATGGTAATCAATGGGGTCACAAATCAACACATGTAGATACTGAGGATCAAAGGGACTCGACACATGCAGGTTTTAAAGAATATCGACCAACAGATGTAAATCAACCAACTAATTATGACAGACAAGATTTACACAGGCAGCAGTACGGTACAAATTTGAGACCCCATTTTTATACTAATCAACTGCCAATGCAAGTTGAAGGTGATAGTAAAGATAATTTTAAGTATATACCACCAAATGTAAATGATTATCCACCTATGTATCCAACTATGTACCCACCTATGTATCAACCTTCAGCAATACCTTCAAATTTAAACAACTATGCACCTATGTATCAGCCGTCAGCAATACCACCACAATGTAATTTTGAATATACACCCTATTTTGAAAACCATAGATTGCCGCCGGTATATCTAAATTCAAATCAAATGTCAAATGAAAGAATAGTAAATCCATTTAAGGGACAGACAAGTTTTGATGGCAAACTGCCGCATCCTATTACTTTTTTAAAAACACTTGAACGCATGGTTGCCACTTGTAATTTAAATTTTGAACATTTTACGCTATGGGGGCATACTTTATTTATTAAAGACGTAAATATTTGGTATTCTGTAATTATTGATATGTGTCATACGTTTGAAGACTTTAAACAACTTTTTCTAGAACAATTTTGGGGATTAGATAAACAGTTAGAAGCACGTGCTTTAATTGAAACGGGACAATACCATCCTTCCGAAGGATCTTTTACGGTATATTTTCTAAAACTGTATGCGCAATCTCAGTTTCTTCATCCAAAGTACGACGACTATCAAATGATGCAAATTCTTGCACGCCATTTTGCACCAAATGTAGCAACTTGCCTTATAGGTGCAAACTCCTTATCGGAAGCTATTTCGCGATTACGGGCCGCAGAGTTTATAACTAGAAAAAAAACATTACCAACCTATGCATTCAGCGCACAATAGTCAGCGAAACGGCCATAACCCGTCGCACTCTAATCCACCCGCAACCAACCAACAGTTTAGGTACGGAAACCAAAACAAAGGAAATCCAAAAATAGCACAAATAACGCTAGATCAACTAGAACCCCAATCCGAAACAGGTTATCTAGCAGTCACAGAACAACAAAGTGTTGTAGCTGAAACTCCACTAAATTTTCATTCGGAAAACGAGTTGAAACCCACTTATTAGATCCGAAAGTGGGTAGCTTACAAAGGATCGACAATTTTATAAATCAAAACCCAATGGAGTCTTTATTAAAAGATGACTGTGATTTTATCCATTGTTCGCCCAACAACTGTACTCCTACTGTTCTTGTTAAAATAGCCGAGTTTGAATTTCCAGCATTGGTAGACACTGGTAGTGACATAACTTGTCTAAATACTACCACTTTTGAACAGATCAAATCAGTGTTACCAGGACTGCCGTTGTTTCCAGTTCAGGGAATTCGAATTACCGGTGCTTACCGCTCCAGACCAGGAAAAGTCAGTCACCAAGTGCTTCTACCTTTTTCTTTAAAACAATTTCAAGGAGATTTTGAATTTTTAGTAGTACCGGACCTATGTTATCCTATAATATTAGGTTCTGATTTCATATCCGCTTTTATGATTACTGTTATTATACATGAGCAGCGAATTGAATTGTCCTATGAAAATACTGTAATCTCCATACCCACAGTTGCACTAGTCCAACATCAGCCGCACTGCGTATTTGCAGTATAAACACCCAACCAGATATTTTGCCGCCATGCATTGAAAAAAACTGTTTTTCTTACTAATTTATTAACGATCTTCCATTATCAGAAATAGAAAAAACAAAATTTGAAATCCTTCTTAAAAGTCATAGAGAAATTTTTAGAGACAAACCTGGTCTAACAGATTGGTATGAACATGAGATTCATTTACTTGACACGCAACCTTTTGTAGTCAAACAGTACCCTATCCCTATAGCACACCGGGTAGCAGTACAACGCGAAATAGAAAAGATGGAAACTTGGGGGATTATCCAACGATCTGATACTCCATTTTCTAGCCCGCTTATAACCGTGGTTAGACGGGACGGGTCCGTGAGACTATGTTTGGACGCGCGGCGTTTAAACTCCGTTACTCAGTCGGATACAGAGCTGCCTAGGACTATAAGACATTTTGCGCAACTTATCGGGTGTTCAATACATGTCTTCTTTAGATTTACGATGTTCGTACTGGCAGGTACCTATAAAGCCAGAACATCGTAAATATACTGGATTCCGGGTCGGTTCACGTGCATATCAATTTAATGTCCTGCCTTTTGGCCTCAAGACTGCGGTATCAAGTTTTACCAAGTGTATGGATAGGGTATTAGGCCCTGCCTTTGAGCAATTCGTCCATGCTTATGTCGATGATTTGCTCATAACTTCTAACACGTTTGAAGAACACCTTGGTCACATTGATGCGGTCTTATCGCGGTTACATGATGCCGGCCTTACATTAAAGTTAGAAAAATGCCAATTCTTTTGTAAACAGATAAATTTTCTGGGTTATGTGTTATCTCCAGGTGGCATCAGTCCCAACCCAGACAGGGTTCAAGCTCTCTACGATTTTCCTACACCTAAAAACACGACCCAAGTTCAAGCATTTTTAGGACTCGCCAATTTTGACCGCGGATTTATTGAACATTTTTCTTCATTAGCAGCTCCGCTTACTCAGTTACTCCGGAAAAACTGTAAGTGGTCTTGGGGGCAAGCTCAAGCTGACGCTTTTCTTTTATTAAAAAACACCTTAGCCAATGAGGTATTATTACATCACCCCCGTTCTGACACTCCGTACGTCGTGCAATGCGACGCCAGTGATGTCGGAATTGGAGCAGTTCTGTATCAAGTGGTTAATGGAACACGACAAGTAGTTAGCTATTTTAGCAAACTATTGCTAGATCGTGAAACGCGCTACTCAGTACCTGAAAAAGAACTCCTCAGTGTAGTGGCCGCGCTTCGCAGATGGCGGGTTTTTCTCTTAGGGCAACCATTTGATGTGTACACCGATCATCGTGCTCTTGTGTATCTGAATAGAAGTAGATTGCTTTCTTCCCGCATAGCAAGATGGGTGCTTGCGTTGCAGGAGTATGAGTTTACTATCCATTACGTTCCGGGAAAAAACAATCTTATTGCAGATGTACTATCTAGAAACCCTCCCATTCGTTTACATACTCCATTAAACCGCACTTTCCGTGTAATGACTTGCGTTGCAGATATTCGTGCTAAACCTTTACTAGCCAAACTCCCTAAAGCCCAATTGGCAGATCCTCGGCTTGCCAAAATAATAAATAATTGCCTACTTGAGCCAGCTTCTCGTTTTCTGTTTCATGATAACTTGTTGTATTTACGTCACGATAACGAAACACCACTGCTACTTTGTATTCCTGAAACACTTGTCGGCGAGTTTATAAAACTATACCATGAATACTATGCTCATTTTGGCATTTATAAAACATGGTGCGCAATACGACGAGATTTATGGTGGCCCGCTATGTTTCGAACAATTAAAAACGTGTTAAAAAATTGCGACGTATGCCAACGCAACAAAGTATCTCGTCTACCAAGCCTATTTTTGAGCCCATAATACCTGAGGCTCCAAATGACCTCGTTGCAGCAGACATCTATGGTCCCCTTCCCCGTTCAATTGGAGGAGTAGCTTATCTCTTTGTGACTATTGATGTTTTCACTAAGTTAGTAGCCCTCTACCCATTAAAAAAAGCTACAGCTCCGGCTATAGTAAATAGATTAAAAAAACACTATTTTTCCGAAATTGCCATACCTGCTCGTATCCTGACAGATCATGGAACGCAGTTCACGTCAAAATGTTGGAAACAATTTTTAAAAGATCATTTGGTTTCCCCGGTGTATTCGTCCGTGCGAAACCCTCAAGGCAATCCTGCAGAACGGGTAATGCGGGAACTTGGAAGACTTTTTCGAACCTACTCGTCCAATAACCAAAAAGGATGGGCTAAAGAGATTCCATTTTTTGTCAAAATACTCAACAACGTCACTCACGAGTCTACTGGCTTATATATATATATATATATATATATATATATATATATATATATATTTACAATGCAACATGCAAAGTCAGTTTTATACTTTTCTAATTATTGAACATATAGATAGAAAATCAAATTTGTAGCAGAAAGCTAACTGTACCTTTCTTTTACACTCTTAAATAAAAAAGTTACAGCAGGTTTTAATTTGTGTAGGCTGGCCGATAGAACAAATAACGCACGCCCATTATTTTATTTCCATGGCCAACGTTGCTTGTTAAGCAAACTGTTATGATTGTAAATACCTAACCTTTTACATAATACAATTCTTTATCTTCATTGTAATTTTAATTTACCCTATTCTGAATGAAATGCCATTACACAAATTTAAATATACCAATCATTCAATTAATTTATTAGACAAGCAAGCAATTTTTTTTTTTAATTTAAATCTTCTTTATACTATTAACAAATCAAGTTGCATTTAATATAATGTTATATTTTACATTAAATGCGATATAATTATATTAGTTAGTATAAAACGAAACATTTAAAGACAGGAATATATTAACTTCTTCACTCAACCTTCATCAATAAAAGGGGAAACGTAAAACTATAAATAGATTTTATGTGTATTTTTTTGTAGTAGACCGTTTCTTTTGGATATTACAGCATCCTTCTAACTTATTTTTGCTGTAATGATAATTGTATAGGCTACTATTATTTTATTTTACATTATTTTATTTTAAATTATGATGGATGGATTTATTTCTGATTATATCACAATAAATGTAGTACAATTAAAAACACTTTTATGCTAGGTATCAATCTACGTATATAAGCGTGAAGAAATTATTATTGTTATTTTTTTTACTTGTAAAAAGTGTAAACCGTTTTTGCGCATGTTAATTGATTATTTAATTTAAAAATGCAATTGTCTAAGTATACAAATAAAAAATTTATTTTTTAAGTAACAGTTAAATTTTTTATTTTATAATTTTTACGCTGCGTATAATATGGTTTCATTAAATACAACAATCCAATATTAATTAAATTATTATTTAATACAAGATAACTTGCTTAGAATTAAATTAAATGAATTAATATTAAAACTTAAAACATATTAACCGCATTAAGCAGTATTGGTCCGACGGCGGATATTACTTATTTTATTTTATCTCAAAAAACACATATTATTGTTAATTATTTGTTCCGTTTGTGTGAAACAAGTAAACAAGTTAACAACTAAACAACAAACTAACTAAACAAGTTAACAAATAAACAAGTAAACCAGTATACAACATAACAACTAAACATGTAACCAACAAAACAACTAAACATGTAAACAACTAAAACTTTGTAGGAAAATGTAGTGTAAAAGTATTCTCTTCTTTTTAAAAGTGGATGTAATCCAAAGTGAGACAACAACAAATTATAATATTGGTTTGAAAATACAATACCACATTTATAACAAAGATATTTAATAAATCTTTTTTGGACCGTTTCTAGACGCATAATAGCGTTTTGAAAATGCGGTGACCAAATAATACAACAATAGTCCAGTATTGATCTCACATAACTATTATATATAACATTTATTGGTTTGATGTTTCTAAAGTCTTTAGTTATTCTTTTAACAAATCCAAGTATTTTGAGAGATTTCTGAATAATAATATCTATGTGCGATATAAAATTTAATTTGCAATCAAAATTAACACCTAAATCCTTAATACTTTTCACATATTCTAAAATAGTAGTACCAATTCTATAATCAAACTGAGAATTGTCATGTTTATGCGAAAAACGGATGCTTTTACATTTATTAATATTAAGTTCCATGTCGTTTTTTGAGCACCAGTTATATATTTTATGGATATCATTTTGTAAAGATACACAGTCATTTTCATTTACTATCCGTTTAAATAGTTTTAAATCATCAGCAAAAAGAAGACACTGACATTCTAAATCGACACTGATATCATTTATAAATAGATTAAAAAGAAGGGGTCCTAGGTGTGAGCCTTGAGGAACACCAGAAGTAATATTAATCAGATCTGATTTAGAGTTAGAAATGACGACTTGTTGTATTCGGTTATTTAAATATGATTCAATCCATTGCAAAACAGTTAAAATAAAAAGAGCATCCCAACAGCTACCTTGATATCTAGTATTGTTACGAAAAGCAACTTTGGTGACGTTCGTATTTCTACATATAATTTGATAATTTATTTTTTTTACCAGTACATTCAGAAAAAACAAATTATATTTTATCATTGTATTTTAGTCAAATTATAATTGGAAATTGCCGGAAAATATCAAATTATATAAATAAATCCATTTTTAGATAATTTTAAATATGTTTTTGCGAATACAATTGATTAAATGACTTTAACAAAACATAGATTAATTTTTTCTAATAGAACTTATAAAAAACAAATTAATTATCAAATTATTTTTAGAACTAGGAATGTCGCCAAGGTTGACCGCTATGAAACTGATCATAAAACTTAGCTAAGATTTCCTATAACAATACATAGGAGCAGTTAATAGTTTAAATAGCACATACGCAATCAATATTTTGTAATTTTGTTGCCGTCGTAAATGGCACGTGCTACTACAAAATGCAAATATTTACACAACCAATTATGCAAAAAATAGAAATAATTATTTAGTATAAATATTTATAAATATTAAAACTCCATTTTTATATTAGAAACATAAATCTCATTACATTTTAATTATAAAATTTTATGATAAAATTGCATTATAAAATTTACTTTTAAATAATTTTTGTTTAGTTAAATAGAATGGGTGTTAGACAATAAACGTACGGCTGAATAACTCTTTTATTTTTAAACCGATTTGAATAATCCAGAAACTATTTTAATTTAAAATACTATAAAGGCAAAACACAAAACTATTAGCTTTACTTTTATTAAGGAAATTTTTTACATAAACTAAAATGCAGCCAATAATCGAGTGTTCCAACCCTAAGGCCTTCTTATAGTAGTCAGCCTTTTCTGTAAAATAATAAGTCAGCTCCAGGTGAATAGTTTATAGCATTTGCCTTTGCCCAGTTCCATTTGTTTGACATATGTGAATATAGGTTACTGATTTAAGTTCCTTTTTAGTTTACCTAATTAAAGTAAAATATTAAATCAAAGTTCTTTTGATTGTATATTGATATGTCAACAGTAGCTGCTTCGACCGTCTCTCCTTTCTTTCGTCTAAAGAGACCCAATGTTCGCAATGTTTGCTCGAAGCTTTCTAGAGGTAAAAACATTTGGTTTCGCTTTTTACGCCGTCAAAATATCTCCAGAAATTTCTTTTTAATAGCAAAATCTAAAGTAAATAATAATAAAATACGATCAGATACACCAAAAATATTACCTGAAAAGGACATTGAACCAATTCTATCGAAAGAAAAAATTGTAAATAATACCGCGATTGATACCGACAAAAACGACAATGGCTGGAAATTCCAAAGACATCAATAGAACCGTAAACAAACTAAGATAATAGGAACAAAGACAACTACCGATTTACAATTAACTGCAATTAAACCAGAGAAGCGCGCATGGTTCCACATATCACGATATCCATTAGATATGACGGTAAATAAATTAAAGGAGAAACTAGAGTCGAGATATAACCGAACGGACTTTGTTTGTGAGCACGTAAAATCAACACACCCTAAACCAACGTTTAATTCATTTAAAGTAGGATGTCATCTATCATTATTGAATACATTTATATCTGCAGATTCGTGGGAAGATGGGATTGAAATATGCAGGTTTAATTTTTTTCCGAAAACTCCTCTCAAACCACTAAATACGTAGCGCGAACATACTTAAACAACAAAATTATTATTATTCAACAAAACGCACAAAGCATTCGAAACAAGATTCCTCAATTTGAATTGTTTTGTGATGTGCACAAGCCGGATATATTATGTGTCACTGAACATTGGATGGAGAACGATGATGAATCAGCCTATATCAACCTACAAGAATTTAACCCAGGATCAACTTGGTGCAGAATTTCAGCAACCCGTGGTGGATCAGCAATTTTCATTAGAAAAGGATTTCATTTTAAAAATAGAAATGATATCAGCAACTTATCGCAGGATTTTTTTTTTAATGCGCAAATATTTAATGTTGTATAAACAAAGTAAAGTATTATCAGTATATCGAACACCAGACAGCAATTTAAAACTTTTTTGAAAAAAATTAACGTTGTACTTGATATTCTTCATAAAGAACAAAAAAAAGTTATTATTGCCGGTGACTTTAACATAGATTTTCTGTCAAATTCAAAATGCTGTAACGATTTTATTCTTTTACTTAATACCTACGATATTAAACATTATATTAAGGACTTTACTCGTATAACAGCCTGCAGCAAAACCTGCATAGATAATTTTCTTACAAATTTAAAAAATAATTTTAACTTTAATGTAATTGATTCAACTATTTCTGATCACAAAGCTATTTCTATGCACTTATAAAGTATAGTTGAAACGAGCACAAACGTTGTAATAGGTCATAAAAGAATTTATTCTAGTATAAATATACATAATTTTAATCAAGTTTTAGCTATTGAGAACTGGGACTTGCACTTCAAAGAACTTGATATAGATGATAGTTTTAGTAGATTTTTAAATACTTGCATTGGTCATTTAGATGCTTGTATTCCATATAAAAAGATTTATGAAAACAATAATTAAAAAAAAAATGGCATTCCATTCTATAAAGAAGAATATATGCATTTAAAGAAAATGTGTGTTACGCTATTACATTCTACTAAAAGTCTGTTTTATGAAAACGTAATAATCAGTTCAGATAACAAGTCCAAAAGTATGTGGAACGTTGTTAACACGTTGCTTAACAAATGTAATAACACCAATACTCTGCTAATCCGTGAAAACTATGTATTGTTAGCTAATAATTTTAATAAACATTTTACAACCGTAACTGATAACTTGCTATCTGGACTGACAACTGCCCAAAACAATAAACATATTTTGAGTGGATGCAGACATATAATACGTTTATTCATGTAGCCAAATATATAAAAAGGATATGAAAAGTCAAATAATAGTTTAAACACACACAGGTATAAAATACAATAAATAAAATTACAAAAACATATTAAAATATAGAACAATATAAACATTTAAAAGTATAAAACTATATGTAAAAAGTAAATTATATATATGACTGATAAAAAAAAACAAATTAAAAAACAGAATTAGACTCAACTAGATACTGATGCTATTGCCACATTTCATTTTCATACTCATGTATTGAATAATAAGCTTTTTTAACAAGAAGCTTTTTTATCTTTTGTTTGTAAATATTTATTGAACACTTCTTGATAACTTCGGGTAGACGATTAAACCATTTGACACCTACTGTGTCTATGCTTCTTTTTGTAATTTTTAATTTACACTTGTAAAGAAATGGTCTAACTGACCTATGTGTTATTTAAATGTATATAGGGTTGCCTACCTTAGTTTTTGATTTACCTACCTGTGAGGGGGGAAGTTTCTTCATCTGATATCTGCACTTACCTGAAAAGCTAATGCCTTTTGCATCTCAACCTTCCCAGAGAGTACTTGGCCTACATTTACACAAGTGTATGACTTTCCGTGCAGTCTTTCGGGTGATGTTACTTCTCTTCTCGAGAAAACATATCCCTACGCAGGTAATTAATTTTAATAATGATCTTTAATAAAATAACTCCCCTTAATTATTTAAGTTTACTTTATTTATTTATATTGTCATACAGTCCTACATTTTGGCATGGTTAATTAGGTTATAAGCACATGTTAATTTACATTTATTTTTAGGGAAATTTATACTATTGTAATTGAAAGGATCATTACATTACAATTACAAATACTAACAACTGTATTTATATTATATCGAATAAACCTGGGATATTTCCATTACTCGAAGCAGATAGCGTTTTAATTCCTCGACCACCTACAAATCACACCCTGAGATAAGATTGCTTCGCCACAACCTGGATCCCAAGCGAGGGGCTATCTGCAGACAGGAAAGGAATCCTAAAATAAAAATAAAATATAAGATGCATAGGACTCCAAAATATAAAACCCACTATTATACCCGAGCAAGAGGAACCGTAGAGGATTTAAACGCTTCAGGGATGGAGCCTGAGGATCCTAACTCCAGCAATTCAGATAAGCTAGTGTTAAATTCACCGGGTTATATAGTAAATTCACAAGTTGGTGGTATATTAACTTCGACAATTACTGGTGGTATAGTATCACACACACAGGTACCGTCAATTAGCAATTTAAGTGCCACCGATGAGATGGTAACATCTGTCGATATTAATTTACCATCAACAACACTTACTTATAATTATTCTAATCTTAATAGTAACATTAGTTTACCTCTTATCGAAAACATAACCTCTTGGGAAGGGGTGCAACATTCTTTAGCTGCAACTCAATCAGGGGGCATGTATAATAATTATGTAGGTACAATTCCTAAAAGATTTAGTAGGATAAATAATAATTCAATAAATAGGAATAGCAACTTACCTGATAACACATTTGATAGAGCTAAATTAAATGTTGTAAATAAACTTAACACTATGTCAGACGATTTAACAGATTTGACACTGACAGATAAGATAGAGTCAGGCGCAGGTGCAGCCGGTGCAGGTTCGCGCCCGGTTTACATAGGGCAAACGCCTCATCCGACTCACACAGCTCAACCCGACTGTGATCGGGGCAATTATTACTGGAATACAATGCCACTGGCACCTAAAACATTTAGAGGGAAAGTGATTGATGCAATTTATAGACCCATTAGGGAATATATTCCCAAGCCAATCATAAATAATTGTGCACGATCGAACGCCAATTCGTCCGTTTGTAAAGACGGCGATATAAATATTTGTAATAACGTTGGCTATCCACCAAATAGATTGTCACACCCTAATTTTAACTATGCAGACATGACAACCCAACCAGCTAATGATTGTAATAGCAATAATATTAACTTGGCGCCGTTAAATACTAATAATTTCTGTAATGTAAACAAAATATGTAAAACCATGCCAACGTTTGACGGGGTAAATATGCATCCGGTTGTTTTCTTCAAACAACTGGAAAGTATTATGAATTTATATCATGTGGAGTTTTCACAAACTAAAACCTTATGTACAGTATTCCGAGAAGTCCGTGTTAACCTGATAACCTTAAACGTACTACCCGGAATGGGGGCAGGTGTAAAGAAATGGTCTAACTGACCTATGTGTTATTTAAATGTATATAGGGTTGCCTACCTTAGTTTTTGATTTACCTACCTGTGAGGGGGGCAGTTTCTTCATCTGATATCTGCACTTACCTGAAAAGCTAATGCCTTTTGCATCTCAACTTTCCCAGAGAGTACTTGGCCTACATTTACACAAGTGTATGACTTCCCGTGCAGTCTTTCGGGTGATGTTACTTCTCTTCTCGAGAAAACATATCCCTACGCAGGTAATTAATTTTAATAATGATCTTTAATAAAATAACTCCCCTTAATTATTTAAGTTTACTTTATTTATTTATATTGTCATACAGTCCTACATTTTGGCATGGTTAATTAGGTTATAAGCACATGTTAATTTACATTTATTTTTAGGGAAATTTATACTATTGTAATTGAAAGGATCATTACATTACAATTACAAATACTAACAACTGTATTTATATTATATCGAATAAACCTGGGATATTTCCATTACTCGAAGCAGATAGCGTTTTAATTCCTCGACCACCTACAAATCACACCCTGAGATAAGATTGCTTCGCCACACACTTAGGAATTTCTAATATGTTCTGATTTCTTGTGTTGTAATTATGGTAACTTCTTAAAAAAGTGAATTGATGAATATTATTTTTAACATATATCAATACTTGAAATATAAACAAAGAAGGTACCGTTAAAATATTTAGTTTTTGAAATGATTGTCTGCATGATATGCGAGGATGTAGTCCTAGCATTAATCGTACGATTCTTTTTTGCAATATGAATACTCTATTTAACTGGCTAGATGTTCCCCAAATAATTATACCATATGATAGTATTGATTGCACATGGCTGTTATAAAATAAAATTAATAAGTCTCGATTTACCTGATGTCTTAAGTTGCACATTACAAAACAATAAGACGATAGTTTATTACAAAGATAGTCAACATGAAAATTAAAATTACAATTTGAATCTATTTTAATTCCCAGAAAGGAAATGTGGTTAGCTTCTACTACTGATCGACGATCACATTTTATAAACAAGCTATGATCATGTTGCAAATTATTAGCAAAGAATCTAAGACAAACGGTCTTATTAGTATTTAATACATGATTATTTTTTTCAAACCATTGTTTCATTTCAAGTAATGTGTTGTTTGCCGATGATACCAGATGTTGTATACCTTGGTTGGAAGTCACCAGGAAAGAGGTATCATCTGCATACATTATAGAATTTTTAAAGTTAAAATCATTTGTATATATAATAAAGAGAAGTGGCCCAAGTACAGAACCTTGTGGCACACCTCTCTTCATATTTAATGAAGATGAATCAAAGTTTCCTATTTTAACATAATGATATCTACTCTGAAGGTAACTCAGAAATCAATTTAGTGCTATTCCACGTATACCTCTCCAGTTTTTGTAACAAAATATCATGATTTACTGAGTCAAATGCTTTGCTTAAGTCAAGAAATACTCCCAAGCAATGATTACCTAGCTCTAAGTTATTTAATACATATCTCAAGAAACTTACAACTGCATGTGATGTTGAACGACCATTTCTAAAACCAAATTGATTTGGATTAAATAAATTGAAATGATTAAAAAAACACGTTAGTCTTTTTGCAACCAAAGTTTCAATGATCTTTGCAAAAGTATTTAAGACTGAAATTGGCCGGTAGTTTTGTACATCACATGCAGCACCCTTTTTTAACAAAGGTACAATTTTGGCAATTTTTAACATATCTGGGAATATTCCTTGACTAAGCGATTCATTTGCAATAAATGTTAGAGGTTCGTAAAGTGATGTTATGCATTGTTTTAATAAATTAGGGCTTAAATGGTCCTTTCCAGCAGAATTTGTGTTTTTAAGATTAGCTACGCATTCTCGTACTTCATATCCAGTGATGGGAGTGAAGTAAAATGAATTATTATTCATATCTATATTATTGAGTATGTTTTGCGAAGTATTATTTATTAAAACATTTGATATGTTATTAAAATGTACATTGAAATGATTGGCAATAGATTTGGCTTCACCACATAATTTGCCATTAATAATTAGTTCTTCGCGTTTTTGTATTTTCAGTTTACCAATATTTTTATTTATTATTGACCATGCTGATTTTGCCCTATTAGACGAATTTATTATATATTCATTATTATGTAGACGTTTAGCTAAATTAATCACATTTTTATATACTTTTTTATAGGCATTGTAATATTTTTTAATAGGTTCACTACCAACAAGAGTCAACCCGTATAAAAGTTTTAACTTTTGAGAGGATACTCGTATACCTTGAGTTATCCATTTATTATTTTTCTGAGATTGTATAGCATTTTTTGTTTTTAATGGAAATGCAGATTCAAAACAAATATTCACAATATTTTGAAATTTATTAAAAGTGTGGTTTACATTATCTTTAGTGTCAAGTTGTGTCTAATCATATTCATTTAATACCGTGATAAAATGATTGATATTATTTATGTTATGTATATCACGATATTGAATTTTGTCAGTAGTTGTATTAATACAATTCATTTGTAAACTTATGGATTGCGCCGTATGGTCTGATATGCCATTTTTAATAACTATACCTACAATATCTGTGAATGTTTGACTAACTAATATACTGTCAATACAATTATTATTGCGCGTAGGTACATTTATAGTTGGTGTAAGACAAAATGCACTTAATAAATCCAAAAGAGTAGTTAATATATTGCTTTTAACAATAAAATTGATGTTGAAATCACCGCAAATAACAATTTTTTTATACGATTTTTTATAGAGTAGTCTAATTAAATTTTCAAAGCATATATATATATAAATCAATTTTCTTATATCCAATAACTAAATTAGAACTGATAGATACGGTAAAATCATTTAAAAATAAAAATACATCTGGTTCTGATGACATTTCTACAAAACTATTAAAGCACTGTATAGAATCGCTTTCGGAACCATTGTGCTTCCTTTATAATGACTGTTTGATAGAAGGAATTTATCCTACAATGTTTAAACTAGCAATGGTAAAGCCAATTTTTAAAATAGGTGATGTTAACAATTTTAATAATTACAGGCCAATCAGTTTGCTTTCAGTGTTGTCAAAACTGTTTGAAAATCTCTTGGCAGCACGTTTATTTAATTTTTTGTCAAAAAATAATTTTTTTAATAATTTTAAACACGGTTTTACGCCTAAAAAGTCCACTGACTCGGCAATATTAAGCTATGTACAAGATGTCATAACGGCTATGAAAAATCGGGAAATAACATGTGGTTTATTTCTTGATCTTTCTAAAGCGTTTGACTGCTTAAACCAAAACATATGTCTACAAAAACTTGAATATGCCGGTGTCAGAGGTATTGCAAATAAATTACTTGCCTCATTTTTACAAAATCGAGAGCAAAAAGTAGTTCTAAATACAGTGAATAAAATATACCAATCTGATATTGGAACACTTAATGTTGAGGTACCTCAAGGAAGCACACTGGGGCCTTTAATTTTTATTATATATATAAATGATATTATTCAGTGTCTTATACCACATATAGATAAAGCTAAAATTGTGAATTATGCTGATGATTCTAACATTAACATTCACGGTAATGATATGGATGAAGTATTGCAGATTGGCAATACAATTATTAAGAATACAATGACTTGGTTCAGTGATAACAACTTAATTGTCAGCAAGAGTAAGTCTGCGTGCGTAATATTTAGAACGGATAGATCTAATATTTTGTGTCCAGATAAGTTTACATTAGATGAAACTGAGTTCAATATCATTAAGAACACTAAGTTCCTAAGTGTGTATATTGAAGAACATTTAAAATGGAATGAGCATATCAAGAATCTATGTATGTGTTAAAATTAGCAAAATCTGTTTTGCATTAAGAATCTTGAAGTTCTGTATACTATGCAAATGTATACTCCCATCTGCAATATGGTATTCTTATCTGGAGAGGATCTAATTTAATTGATCTGTTTCATGTACAAAAAAAAGCAATTAGAATTGTTTTTAAAATGAAATGTTTAGATTCATGTCGAAATGTTTTTAGAAATAATAATCTTTTGACAATATATGGAGTTTATATTTATAAATGTTTAAACTATCTAGCCAACAGTCCTAGTATATTTGATAAATATAAAATTAGCCACTCTTATAACACCAGGAAAGACGGCTATTACCAATTTCCAAAGCATAGGTTAACATTAACCGAAAAAAACTGCGAATATAGCTGCCTCAAGTTCTTTGAAAAACTTCCACAAGAAATTAAAGACTTGCTCTTTTTTGACAAAAAGCTTTTTGTTCAAACAGTTTATACATTTATATGTGCAATCAAACTATATGATATAAGCGAATTTTGCAATCATGTAAATATATGAGATATTTTCACTATGACCTGTTTCAAACATGTGTACTAACCCATTTTTATGTATGAAATATATGTGTATTATGTTTGTATGTACCATGTCTACTGAATTAAAGCTTTTTCTTATCTTATCTTATCTTAATCGTTGGTGGAAAATCCCCACCAACAAAACTAGGTTGACTAAAAGTGCATTTGCTAATGATCAAAATAATTAAATAAACACACCATTCGATAGCTCTTGAAATTTCTGATTTGTAATGATTGGCTTAATTAACAAACTTAATTAGACCTAATTAGCAAACCGACACTTCAAGATTGCTAATTTTTTGTAAAAATATACCTTATAACAAATAAAACCGATCTACGCAAAAAAATTTGCCTGACCACGGGTTGTGTACGTACTACGGCTAATTGAAAATTGATTAAAAAACTAATCAAAAATTAATTACTCGATAAGCGTGCGTCTGAAAAAACTGATAAATACACCGAAATAGGATAAGGATATGTAGAACAACTTTCAACAAAAAAATGCTTCTGATCACAGTTTTTAAACAAGTTATGACGTAACTTCACTTTATTATACTCTTTGTTTGACCGACGTTAAGCGCGGTGTTGCCAAACTTACGTACAATAATTTTAAGCTAAAAACAATTTATTTATTCAGTACTGACAATCTCCAATGTTAATTAATAATTATAACATCAAATAAAGCAAAATAATTCAACTCTAACAATATTACAAAAATATAAACGTTTTAAAACACATTTACATTTGTTTATGTGTTCTCAAGGTTAACTTTGATAAAATTCATTTGTTTTAATTTTATATTCGGAAGTTATTTTTGATGATATATTGTATTTTTATCAAACGGACAATGTTGAACCAATTCGAAAATTGTGCGATTTTATTTTTAATAAAAGTGCCCAACTTCATTTCATTTTAAGGTTGATATGTCATAAAGGTTATGTATTTAAAAAAATAATAATTTTACTAATTATTACAAATTACATAAAACTATGTTTACACAAATAATTAGTTTTAAATATGTAGTCAAAACTGGTTCATATGAATACTAAAATAAAAAATATGTTACTTATAAACTTTAATTAATGTTTATATACAATAAAATAATTATTGTTAAAAACAAGTATAATTAAATTAAAACATATTTTTAAAGGTATTACAGATCTAATTTTTAAATAAAGTATTAGTACAAATAAGATGAGTATGAACGAGACTATAGTACCATCAACCCTTTTCAAACAAGTCGACTTTTGAGGCTATCTAAAATAGCTCTTAAAGTAAAATTAATAGAAATACTGTATTAAATTCAACAATAATTAATTATTTAACTTAATTTATTATGATTTATATTTTAAATTTAATTAATTGTTATTTTTTTGTTTTATTATACTTATATAAAGATTTGAAAAAATCCAAAATCAAAAAAAGAAGCAAGCATGTAACAGGAATGGCATTACGTTCCCGGCCTCTTCCACCTTTAACTATAAGAGAACATCCATCAGTCCACCTACTCCATCCACTTCACAAGATAAGAAAAATGAAAAATAATTAATTGAAAGTTGTACTTTTTTTAATTATTGAATACCGAATTTAAAAGGTTAGGTTACGGTCATGGTAGAGTTTGTAGGGTTACGAGCGATAATGTATGCGTGCAGGGTACCCACATTAAGTACTTCCATAACGAAGAAGGCGAAGGGAGTCAAGTCATACGTTGTAAAATCCACCATCAAGTCTGAAGATTACCTACAATGTTTGAATGATCAAATAGAAATGAGCCATTTTCAAAACAGCATAAGATCATTTAATCATATGTGTACTCCGTAGTTCAACAAAATGCTCTCAGCCCCTACGACAACAAGAGGTTTCTGATTCCAAAATCACACGACATCTTTCCATGAGGGCACTACTCCATTATGGATTAAATATATAGTATATAAAACAGGTAAGTGATAATTTTACCAGATGTTGCTAACAAGAAAAAGAAATAAGATAAATAAACATGCAATAAAAATATTTATTGAATGTAATTAATTTATTAAAACAGATGCTTTTAGTAATAAATAAAATGTAACAAATTAATTTCGCTTATTTATTATTATAATCATAATGGAGTTATTGAGAAAAAATATTAATAATATCAATTATAATACTAATTTACTTCTCGCCGTGTTTGTTTATCACAACAACATCCGGAATTCCTTGATAGCGCAGTACTAACTTATCGTCTATCACTCCAATACAATTTCATTTAATTTAAAAAATCAAACGAAACATTAAATACATTAAATTATTTACAAAAAACGATAAACCGGAAATTCTCTATTATTCTTAAAAGGAAATAAGACAAATAAACATGTAATAATAATAATAATACTCATTCAATGCAATTAATTTATTAAAGCATAGATACATTTTAATAATAAATCAAATATAGCACATTAGTTTTAGCTATAATCGCACAACTTATATAATTTATGGAAAAGTATAGATAAATTTTAACTTACGTTGAATTTTAAGTTATGTGTATTTATATTCAATTTAAGTTTATTACTACTTATAAACTCTACATTTGTAAAATATTTATAAATAAAAATATTACACGAATTGTTTTTATCTACTGAAAATATTATTGGTACCTGTCGCCTCTACGATCCAGATCACCAAGCTGTCGACAATACCACTTATTTATCGCAGCGATTATTTAGATTTTAGGGTATGCAACTCTGAGATAGTTATCAGAGTATTAAGAAACAAAATATAATTAATAAAATATATTTCCTATTAATACAATTTTAATAAAATTATATATTAACAGCTGTACAATTTATTTTACGATAATGCCCCCAAGCCAATGAATTCTCATTGTTTATCCAGTAGCGTGAGTCATTCCAGTATACAGCTGATTTCGGGATTTCTTCAACAGATAAGCATCCTCGCTGCAATTCATAATTTTAAATTTTCAATTTTACGTTTTTATGATATCTTCTGCGGAAATTCTTGTTATACCACTCTTCGTGTTGGCTAAAAAGTGAATGGATTTGACCAACTATCTATGGGATGCAAAAAAGTGGATGGAAAGTGGATAGGCGGGCGGGCAGGCTGGCGGGAGGGCTAGCTGGTTAAAAAGTGGATGGAAAGTGTATGGGATGCTAAAAAGTGGATAGAAAGTAGATGAGATGATAAAAAGAGGATAGATTTGACCAGCTGGCTGGTTAAAAAGTGGATGGAAAGTGTATGGGATGCTAAAAAGTGGATGGAAAGTGGATGGGATTCTAAAAAGTGGATGGATTTGACTAGCTGACCAGCTAATCAGCAGGTAGGCTAGCAGGATGGTTGGTTAAAAAGTGGATGGAAAGTGAATAAGATGCTAAAAAGTGGATGGAAAGTGGATGGGGTGCTAAAAAGTGGATGGATTTGACAAAAAATTAGTCAAGGCTGGTTAGCGGACAATTGTCTAAGCACAAGCACAACGCCAGTTTAGACGGGCATCATTGTACTATATTTGCAAAAAACCTCTGGAGTCTGAACGCGTGAGACACTGCCATTTGACTGGGAAATATCGAGGAGCCGCTCACACAAAATGCAATATTGAATACCAAAACAGTCGCACTATCTCGGTGGTTTTTCACAATTAGAGCGGATACGATTCGCATATTATGTTAAAAGATGTTGCATTAAAAATAAACGGGACCGTAAATCTGGTTCCAAGCAACAACGAAATTTTTATCGCCATGGTGAAAAATATTTCAGAAAGCAAAGTGAAATTTAAATTCATAGATTTGTTCCGATTTATTGCATCTTCCCTGGATAAATTTAGCTCAAACTTGGACAATAAACCAATATTAAAATCTCAGTTTGGGCATATTGACAATGAACTCTTTAAACTGTTGACGCGCAAGAGGGTTTTCCCATACGATCATATAAAATCTTGGGAAAATCTGAACAAAAAAGAGCTGCCGACGTATAACCAATTTTAATCAAAGCTGACAGAATCCAATATAAGCTTTAAAGACTACCAACACGCACAAAAATGTCAGGATTTTTTAGGTAAGGTGAGGTAAAGTTAATGATGCGCGCATACCAGCCAGCCAGCCAGGGATATAAATATGTAATCAATCTCTGGCTTGGCGGGCAGCCTGCCAGACAGCCAGCCTGCCAGCCAGGGATATATATATATATATATATGTAATCAATCTCTGACTTGGCGGGCTGGCTGACTGGTATGCGCGCATTGTAATAGGTAATCTTTAGACTTGATGGTGGATTTTACAACGTATGACTTGACTCCCTTCGCCTTCTTCGTTATGGAAGTACTTAGTGTGGGTACCCTGCACGCATACATTATCGCTCGTAACCCTACAAACTCTACCATGATTACTCCTTTGTTTTCATCCTTCATTAACCCCAGCACTTTTTTATATTCCAATGGGATCTT
>OZ010751.1:16200625-16349625 GCA_963932245.1 Tachinus rufipes
ATTTACAATTTTATTTTATTTTGATATTTTATTTAGTTACTCCTGGGGGGGGTACGGGATTATTCTTCTGAAAAGAAAAATAATTGATTAGTTAAATTAATATTATTTGAATTCAATTGTTACTCATCTTCATTAAGCATTTACATTAGGCAGCCTTGTTTATAGGGGTAAGTGCGTCGGGTTGTCAAACTTGGGCGAACGACTGGTTGCCTGAAACATTGTTTATGTTTAATATGTGTTTGTAAATAGATGATGTGTCGATATGAAATTGGAATACAAGGAGGTTGTTGCAAACACACATGTACTAATAATATCTAATTATCGGTTGGATACCCTGTAGGGAAATCCTTATTGAAGAGAGGTAATTGTTATTGAATATAATTTCTTATTAAAACTTGTAAAATTAACTTACGTTTGCATTGGTTGATTTCTTCAAATTAGCTGGTTTATTTTCCCTGTTCCTTCACTCTTTATTATTTTCCTTGTCCATTTTTAAGTGTTCCAACTTGAAATCCAGGTAATTTGTTTGTCCCAAACGTTTATTCTCTCCTAACCTGAAATATCAAACATTTAATTAATTAATTGTTTAGTGACGCATTGTATGAATATGAAATTCTGGTTTCTTTTATGAAAACATATTTTAGTACTTACCGCGTTGCTTCTACTAATTATCGTTGCTACCGATGTTTAATTACACTACAACTTGACACTTCTAGTAGTTCCAATAAACGCAATCGAACTCTCACATGAACTTCGCTCGAGGTAGTTCTAGTTGACAATTGTGTTGGAACTACTGGCGATGTTCAGTTACTTTAAGTGTTTAAATTCAAATTTGAATCATTTCCACGTTGTAGTAAATATGAAATTAATTATTTGTTTGCGTGTTTTGTGTTTCCTTTTAATTGCTTTACTTGTGCCGTTTGTATTTCCCTTAACTCCTTTTCTCCCTTTTTTAATTTTCTTGGTTGGTAAAGGAGTACATGCGCACTGGAAATAATTGTCTCAGGAGATCCTGCAGAGCCTGGACCCGGTCCTTTTTACCTTTGACCAGCATAGAAGCTGTTTCATAACGCAAGTTGCGGAATTTGTAATTGCTAACTTACGTTACCACGTGTAAATCACGGATTTATTAAGTAGCATTTCATCGGTAAAATACAATTGTTTTCTTGTGCGTTTGTGCTCTGCCAGGTAAGTCAATTAATTCTTCCCCTTAATTTCTTTCATAAATTATTCCTTTTAAATTTATTCCAGGTCTTAACATAGGCCCTTCTTATATGTTGATTAAAGCCAACGCCCTTTTATGTATTTGTTGCTAATTGCAATTGCACTAAAATTTATGTGCCAACGCATGAACGTGATTCAATATTCTCAATATTGCTAAACCTAATTTGAACGCTGAAGTTAGAACTAATTGGAGAGTTGACCCACGTGTTCCCAGATAGAAGAAGCCTCCTTCCGATAATTATTAATTACTACGTTATTATTTTTTTGTATAATTATTGTTATAGATTTGAAGACTCTAATTAATGTTTAAAGATATTTTGTTATAATTCATTTTATGAACCGGCCTGTGAGCTACCTTGAGTTTAGGGTGTATGTGAGTGTGAGTGAGGAACTGATAATTTATATTGATTTTATTTTATGTGGGATTGATTTGGGGATACTTTGATTTTATTGCATCATTATATGTGTGCTCTGGTACTAAGTTTATTTAGTGTATCCTTCCCCAAATTTCCCACCCTCTTTCAGCGTGTTTATTGCTTCCACGGATGCTAAGAGAAAGAAATCAACCAGGAATAAGTCCAAAGCAATTGGAGCCCATCGGAATACCCAGTTAGTAGAACATCGGCTACTGGTGAGTGATTATATTTTTATATCTCGGTTATCTCTCTCTCTCTCGTGTAGTACATGCCTAAATATTGTTTATATGTGATTTTGCAACACCGTCGTTCCACGTGTGTAGTGAACCACCCCCTTCTCCTCTGAGCGTAGTCAGGGTAGTCCTTTCAGTTGTTGAAGGGCTTAGGGCGTAGCAAATATTTGGAGCCCAACGTGGGGCTGTTTGTGCAAAATTAAGGGTTATTTAAATACACATTTTCTTACATAATTATTTTATTTGAAAAATTATAATATTTTTTTTAAATTTTGAAGATACTCAACATTTTTTTGTGCTAATCATAATTTTGATACTTTGTTTTTGCGACGAAGTAAAATTTTTTTTTGCTTTATGAAATTTTATGCATTTTTGATATATACATATATACATATATATATATATACTGATATACTTTTTTATAACTTTTTGAAGGTGGTAGATTGGGTACTATTTTTGGTTGTGTTAAGATAGCTCACTTAAACATTTGCTTATTAGATTTGTATTTGTAACGGCGCAATTATGTCTAAAATGGAACCCGATAGACTTAATAAGGATGAGCTTGAGTATGAACTCGAGGTTCGAGGAATCAAGACGAAGGGTGACGTAAAGACGCTAGCTAGATGTTTAAGGGGGGCTTTGAAATTGGAAAAAGATGGCAAGATTTTTGTGAGTTGTTGGGAAGGCGAAGTTAGTTTGGATCTCGATGAATGTGAGAAAAAGCTAGACGAGATGAAAGTGGCTTTAGGTGAGACATTGTCAGGTCGGAGCGTGGTGAGGCGTCTTGAGACAAAGATGTCCCATATTTTAGGGAGATTAGACAGATGTAGCGGTGAGGATGAGGCCTTGGAATCAAGGCGCAGTACTTTGTCTGCGTTGGCAATGGCGTACTATGGCGATCTTCAAGACCGCATAGAGGATTTGGCAAAAAAGGAACCAGAACTTCCTACAGAGGTAGTTTTAATGCAATCTCTAATACAACAGCGACAGGGTGCATCATCAACCCCATTGCCAAATCGCTCTAGTAGTTCACCAGGTGCCGGGCAAAGTTTATCAGGTGTTGCCAATCTAAGTTTAACCCGCACACCTCATGACTCTGTCAGTAAATGGGGATTTACTTTTTCGGGCGATACAAGTGAAAGCTTGAATGGATTCTTGCAACGGGCAGAGGAGTTTAGCGAATCCAGGGGAGTCGATAAACATCTCTTGTTTAACAGTGCAGTTGAGCTGCTAAGTGGGCGAGCTTTAATTTGGTATCGTGCCAATAAAGACTCTATATTTGATTGGGCATCTTTGTGTGAAGGATTGCGCGATGAATTCTTGCCGCGAAATTATAATGAGCGTCTGTGGCAACAGATTCAAAGTAGGACTCAGGGGCTAGACGAGTCGATCGGCATATATATTGCCTACATGAATAATCTGTTTCAGCGTATGACCTGTGACATTTCCGCGGAAATGAGATTGCGAGTAATAAGACGGAACTTACACCCTATCTATCAAAACAAGTTGGTTTTGGAAGAGATAGATAGCGAACGTAAGCTCATCTCGCTATGTCGTAAGATTGAGGAGGCACGAGGTCTTGTTGAAGACTATGCTCCGCCGACCCGAGGTAATTATAAGCTTACTTTAGAGCCCGATTTATCTTATGTCAGCAAGACTGGTAGGGTACTTAGCGATACATATGTCAGGTATCAGGACAGGTATGAAGAAGGTGATAAATGGGATAGACCTGGTAGTAGCACGAGGGAGTTTAGTGAGGATTGCTATTCCGAAAGGAATTGTGTTTCGAGAGGTAGATCTCGAGAGCACAGTGGTGATCGAGGTAATGCAGGTTGGAAGGTACCTGCAAGACGTGAAGAATGTTGTAGTAGAGATTGTCGTTCCGAAAGGAACTATAATCAGCGTGGTAGATCTCAAGAACGGAATAGAGATAGAACTGATAAACCAGGCAACGTAGGTAAACCTGGAAACACTTGTGGTGGTAGAATAGACACAAGTGGTAATAAAAATGTTGGGCAGGCTAGGGTTACTTTTGTAGATCACTCTCAAGGTCATGAGAAAACCTGTGCAAATATCAACATAACTTGTTACCGTTGCAACAAAAAGGGGCATTACGCGCGGGAGTGTAATGTTAAAGAGGTTAGGTGTTTTGGATGTGGCCAGCCAGGCTACATTAAGCCAAACTGCCCAAAGTGTTCGGGAAACGGGAAACGGAGTCAGTAGAGGGCTTAGCTCTGACTCCTTTAATTTCCGTTGCCCATCCGTTGAAACAAGAGAAGAAGTTAATTTTAGATTTTATTCTCAGCCAATCAGGGGAAGACGAATGTCCATATATGTCGGTTAAAATTTATGGCATAAAATTATTAGGGCTTCTTGATTCCGGAGCTAATGGCATTTTTATGGGCATGATTGGTTGGGAAAAATTAAAATCAATGGGGTTACAATTAAAGAAGGGCAATAGCGAATGCACAGTGGCCAATAACAGTCGCGTTAGTTGTATTGGGACAGTTGCAGCTCCGATTGAATTGCAAGGCAAGGTACGGCTGTTTGAAATTTATGTGGTACCTGAATTACGCCATATGTTAGTTTTAGGCGTAAACTTTTGGTCCCAAATGGACATAATACCTAATCTACGAACAGGAGAGTGGGTTTTTGGAAAGTCTAATGAAATTCTAGCTAGGGATAGTCAGTTGTCTATCGATTCATTAAAAAATTCGGATGATTTAACGGCCTCTGAAAGAAAGGAATTGAATGGTTTGGTTAGTGGGTATTTCGACAGTCTCAAAGATGGGGAATTAGGATGCACTGGGGAAGTCACTCATAAAATAGTTACAAAGAGCACTCCAATAAAGTCCAAATATTATCCTGTGAGTCCGTTTATGCAGGCACTGATTGACAAAGAGGTGAGTCAAATGCTGGATCTTGGGGTGATAGAGCGAAGCACTAGTGGCTGGAGCTCGCCCATCCTAATGATCCCCAAAAAGGACGGATCTTACAGGTTCTGTGTGGATTTTAGAAAGCTCAATGCGGTGTCGGAACCATGTGCATATCCTCTACCCTTTATTAATTCCATTTTAACTAAGCTAGGCAATTCAAGATATTTGTCTAGCTTAGATATTAAGAGCGCTTACTGGCAAATACCCATGGAGGAGAGCAGCAAAGCATATACTGCGTTTACGATTCCGGGCCGGGGCTTATTTCATTTCCGACGAATGCCTTTTGGGCTAAGTGGAGCCCCAGGGACCTTTCAATCCCTCGTCGATACAATCTTTGGAGCTGAGTTAGAACCATTCTTATTTACGTATCTAGACGATATTGTAATTACCACTCCAGATTTTACAACCCACATTAAGATCGTAAAAGAGGTATTTGAGCGGCTAAAAAGGGCTGGATTAACCCTTAGCAGGGAAAAATGTGTGTTTTGCAGGGACGAGTTGCGGTACCTAGGGTACATAGTGAACCGTTACGGTCTTAACGTTGACCCAGAAAAGGTACGAGCAATAGTGGATATGCCAGTTCCTAAATGTGTTCGTGATGTGAGGCGAATTATTGGAATGGCGTCGTGGTACCGAAAATTCATCCCAAATTTTTCGGTGATGACTGCACCCATGACGTCATTGCTAAAGAAGCATTCGAAATTTGATTGGTCCGAAGACTGTGCATTATCTTTAAACAACGTTAAGGAGGCGTTGGTAAAACCACCGGTGTTGGCCTGCCCTAATTTTGAACTTCCGTTCACGCTACAGTGTGACGCCAGCTCATATGGCTTGGGTGCTGTACTATCCCAAGAAATTGATGGGGAAGAAAGGGTAATTTGTTATCTTTCTCGGAATCTCTCTAAAGGAGAAAGGAATTTCCATGTCACCGAGAAAGAGTGTTTATGTGTTTTGTGGAGTGTGGAGAAGTTGCGATGCTACTTGGAGGGTGCGAGGTTTACGGTCATAACAGACCATTATAGTTTGTTATGGCTGGACAACCTAAAGGACCCTCAAGGGCGACTAGGGCGTTGGGCGTTGCGAATGCAACAGTATAATTTTACTGTTGTGCATCGCAAAGGGAAGGAACATGTCGTTCCTGATTGCCTGTCCCGCGCCATCCCCGAAGCGTCCGTTAGTAGTATCAAACTGTCTTCTACGAGTGTTGTCCAAGATAAGTGGTATGTGCGGATGTTGACAAAGGTCACCGAGGCTCCGCTAACTTATATAAATTGGCGGGTGGTTGATGGCCAATTATATAGATGTGTAGAATACGGAGCAGGGAATGAGTTTGACGGTGACTGGTGGAAAGTGGTGGTGCCAAAAGAACGTCGTAAAGAGTATTTACATGCTTGTCACGACGATCCTAAAGCAGGCCACTTAGGAATATATAAAACTTACCATCGGCTGGCATCTCGATACTACTGGCCCAAACTCAAGGCGGACGTTGCTCGCTATGTGGGTGCATGTAAGACCTGTGCCACCCACAAACCCGAGCAACAGAAACCAGCAGGTTTAATGGGTAGTAGACCGGTTGTGTCGAGATGTTGGCAAATGATTAGCACCGATCTTGTAGGTCCTTTGCCTAGAAGTAGGAAGGGTAATTGTTTTGTACTTGTGGTGTGTGATTTTCTTAGCAAGTTCACTTTAGTGTTTCCTTTGCGACAGGCCACCAGTGCTAGTGTTTGTCGCCTTTTAGAGGAAAATGTGTTTTTAATGTTTGGTGTGCCTGAGTTACTCATAACAGATAATGGCGTGCAATACAAAAGTCACGAATTCACGAAATTGATGGGTCATTATAACATAAAAACAATGTATAATGCGGTTTACCACCCACAAGCCAACCCTTGTGAACGGGTAAACCGAGTTCTCAAAACAATGATCTCGTCGTACGTGGAGGATGACCACAGAAAATGGGATGAGCATTTGCCTAAACTAGGTTGTGCCTTAAGAACCGCACAGCACGAGGTAACCGGTCAGACACCGTATTTTGTTAATTTCGGTTGTAACATGGTGTTAAATGCTAATGATTATCCGGAAAGAAGGGTTAAGGAATCCTTAGCTGGTGAGATCAAGGACTCAGAGAGATTAAAAAAATATGTGCAATTGCAAGGGATTAGAGAATCTGTTAAGTCCAAGCTTTTACAGGCTCAAGAGAAGAGTCAAACTCGCTATAATCTCCGACGGCGGGAAGTCAAATTAGTAGTAGGCGACAACGTCTGGAAGAAGGAATACAAACTCTCCGACGCCAATAAATATTTCAGCGCTAAACTAGGGGGCAAATATTCAGGCCCATACAAAGTTAAAAAGAAATTGGGTATTAATGTGTACGAGCTTGAGGATGATAGTGGCCGCTCCAAGGGGTGTTGGCATATCAAAGATCTCAAGCCGGTAAAGATATTTCTCGATGACGACTAAAGTTATGCCCAAGTTATATTTTTGTTATGTTTAAGTGTTTTTGTCGTGAGCTATGTTACCTAATTATTATTTTGCAAGTACTTACAGTTGTCCAGTTTTAACTTGATTTTTGGGTTTATTTTTGGTATGTATGTATATATGTGTATAAAAAAAAAAATGTAATTTCATTTCATTTTTTTTTTGAGTGGGAAAGGGTGATGTTGTTACGGCCTAAACATGGGGAGCATGCATTCACATTTAAAAACTCAATTATTGAAAAATTAATTTATTTTATTTACAATTTTATTTTATTTTGATATTTTATTTAGTTACTCCTGGGGGGGGGTACGGGATTATTCTTCTGAAAAGAAAAATAATTGATTAGTTAAATTAATATTATTTGAATTCAATTGTTACTCATCTTCATTAAGCATTTACATTAGGCAGCCTTGTTTATAGGGGTAAGTGCGTCGGGTTGTCAAACTTGGGCGAACGACTGGTTGCCTGAAACATTGTTTATGTTTAATATGTGTTTGTAAATAGATGATGTGTCGATATGAAATTGGAATACAAGGAGGTTGTTGCAAACACACATGTACTAATAATATCTAATTATCGGTTGGATACCCTGTAGGGAAATCCTTATTGAAGAGAGGTAATTGTTATTGAATATAATTTCTTATTAAAACTTGTAAAATTAACTTACGTTTGCATTGGTTGATTTCTTCAAATTAGCTGGTTTATTTTCCCTGTTCCTTCACTCTTTATTATTTTCCTTGTCCATTTTTAAGTGTTCCAACTTGAAATCCAGGTAATTTGTTTGTCCCAAACGTTTATTCTCTCCTAACCTGAAATATCAAACATTTAATTAATTAATTGTTTAGTGACGCATTGTATGAATATGAAATTCTGGTTTCTTTTATGAAAACATATTTTAGTACTTACCGCGTTGCTTCTACTAATTATCGTTGCTACCGATGTTTAATTACACTACAACTTGACACTTCTAGTAGTTCCAATAAACGCAATCGAACTCTCACATGAACTTCGCTCGAGGTAGTTCTAGTTGACAATTGTGTTGGAACTACTGGCGATGTTCAGTTACTTTAAGTGTTTAAATTCAAATTTGAATCATTTCCACGTTGTAGTAAATATGAAATTAATTATTTGTTTGCGTGTTTTGTGTTTCCTTTTAATTGCTTTACTTGTGCCGTTTGTATTTCCCTTAACTCCTTTTCTCCCTTTTTTAATTTTCTTGGTTGGTAAAGGAGTACATGCGCACTGGAAATAAATGTCTCAGGAGATCCTGCAGAGCCTGGACCCGGTCCTTTTTACCTTTGACCAGCATAGAAGCTGTTTCATAACGCAAGTTGCGGAATTTGTAATTGCTAACTTACGTTACCACGTGTAAATCACGGATTTATTAAGTAGCATTTCATCGGTAAAATACAATTGTTTTCTTGTGCGTTTGTGCTCTGCCAGGTAAGTCAATTAATTCTTCCCCTTAATTTCTTTCATAAATTATTCCTTTTAAATTTATTCCAGGTCTTAACATAGGCCCTTCTTATATGTTGATTAAAGCCAACGCCCTTTTATGTATTTGTTGCTAATTGCAATTGCACTAAAATTTATGTGCCAACGCATGAACGTGATTCAATATTCTCAATATTGCTAAACCTAATTTGAACGCTGAAGTTAGAACTAATTGGAGAGTTGACCCACGTGTTCCCAGATAGAAGAAGCCTCCTTCCGATAATTATTAATTACTACGTTATTATTTTTTTGTATAATTATTGTTATAGATTTGAAGACTCTAATTAATGTTTAAAGATATTTTGTTATAATTCATTTTATGAACCGGCCTGTGAGCTACCTTGAGTTTAGGGTGTATGTGAGTGTGAGTGAGGAACTGATAATTTATATTGATTTTATTTTATGTGGGATTGATTTGGGGATACTTTGATTTTATTGCATCATTATATGTGTGCTCTGGTACTAAGTTTATTTAGTGTATCCTTCCCCAAATTTCCCACCCTCTTTCAGCGTGTTTATTGCTTCCACGGATGCTAAGAGAAAGAAATCAACCAGGAATAAGTCCAAAGCAATTGGAGCCCATCGGAATACCCAGTTAGTAGAACATCGGCTACTGGTGAGTGATTATATTTTTATATCTCGGTTATCTCTCTCTCTCTCGTGTAGTACATGCCTAAATATTGTTTATATGTGATTTTGCAACACCGTCGTTCCACGTGTGTAGTGAACCACCCCCTTCTCCTCTGAGCGTAGTCAGGGTAGTCCTTTCAGTTGTTGAAGGGCTTAGGGCGTAGCAAGTATTAATTCTAAAAAATATAATATAAAACTACTTACACACACGTTTCACTTTTGACTAATTGCGTATATCTATTATCCACTTCTGGTAGATTGACGACATACATCCAATCACCCTTATTATTCAACGCCGCTCACGGCATAATATATTGCGACCTGGACTGACAAAGGGTTTGTCCTGTCACTACTGCCTGCCTCTTCGTCCTGCTTAGCGTCTCTGTATAATTTGTACTTGCATGCCACCTCCGCATACCATCAATCGACCTCCGCCTCCTATTTTGATAAAATTTCTCACTATTCCTGCAATAAATTATGTATGAATAAAAATAATTCTATACTAAAATTAACTACAAACCATTTCGTCCATGGATTAATTGGATTTCTATTAATTTCCGTCGCACCAATAGATTTATAAAATTGAGGTCCATTATACCTATGATAACTGCTTTGGACATAAGGAATTTTTGATGAAGAATACTTATAACTATTTAACTGGTTACTTTGTTGATTTCTGTAATTATTATTTTGGTAAGTGCTGTTTCTAGCTGGTGGTGTTGGTATGTAGCTGTTTGGTGGATACCCGAGAAAATGATTAGCCCCATATCTTGCATCCGGATAGAACATATCATTATGTTGTATATTATTATGAGGTAAACCATATTTAGTATCACTTGCTAGATAAAAATTATTAAGATCGTGTTTCGATTCGTCGAGAAGTAACGTTGAGTGATCGTATTTCCATTTTTCAATCAAATGATGAATTAATTCTCTGAAAATAAAATATCGAATGGATGAATACGTGCCTGTCTAATCAGTTTTTGTGATGTTAATACATTTTCTACTTTCCAAACTACCATTGTGTTTTATTGAAACGTTTCTTTAAATAAATAAATAGTAATACTTATTGATTGATGTGTTGTGTGTTAATAAATTGTAGCGTTCTGGATGCCTTCCTAAATTCAAAATGTTTTGGAATAGCACGTACTAAATTTAATTTAATAAAATTAACGGTTTTACTTATTTAAAAAAAAATACAAAACATTAGACAAGAAATTTATTGTTTTTTGCGCTTTAAGACGTATAAAAGCTATGTTTTAGTAACAATATTGAAATTTTTTATTTTTTAATGTATTGAGTGTCGTTTTGTGCCAGTAACTAGCAAATTTGATAAAAATCGCATGTTTAGTTTTTGTTTTACAATCGATTACACAAAAAATCACTCGTTTTTTTGCGCTTAAAAACATTTAAAAACTATGTTTTAGTAACATTGTTGCAATTGTTATGCTTTTAAAATTTTAAGTGACACTTTGTGCTACTGTTCAACAAATTTGATAAAAGTTACACGATTAATTTTTGATTTAAGATCGATTAAACAAGAAACTTATTCTATTTTGCAATTTAAGACATTTTAAAACAATGTTTTAGTAACATATTTGCAATTGTTAAGTTTTTAAAAGTGACACTTTGTGCTATTTTCCAGCAAACTTGATAAAAATAGCAGGATTAGTTGTTGTTTTACGATGGATTACACAAGAAAAAAATCGTTTTTTGCGCTTTAAGACATTTAGAACTATGTTTTAGTAACATAGTTGCAATTTTTATGTTTTTAAAATTTTAAGTAACACTTTGTGCTACTGTCCAGCAAACTTGATAAAAGTTGCACGATTAGTTTTTGTTTTACGATTGATTAGACCAGAAATTTATCGTTTTTTGCGCTTTAAGACATTTAAAACTATGTTTTAGTACCAATGTTGCAACTTTTATGCTTTTAAAATTTTAAGTGACCCTTTGTGCTTCTGTCCAGCAAATTTGATGAAAATCGGAAAAATAGTTTTTGTTTTACGATTGATTCCTCAGGAAATTTACCGCTTTTTGCACTTTAAGACATAGAAAAACTATGTATTGGTAATAATGTTGCAATTTTTATGCTTTTAAAATTTTAATTGACACTTTGTGCTACTGTCAAGCAAACTTAATCAAAGTTGCACAATTAATTTTTGTTTTAAGATCGATTAGACAAGAAACTTATTGTTTTTTGCAATTTAAGACATATTAAAACTATGTTTTAGTAACATACTTGCAATTTTTATGTTTTTAAAATTGTAAGTAACACTTTGTGCTATTTTCCAGCAAACTTGATAAAAATAGCAGGATTAGTTTTTATTTTACGATGAATTACACAAGAAAAAAATTGTTTTTTGCGCTTTAAGACATTTAAAACTATGTTTTAGTAACAATATTGCAACTTTTATGTTTTTAAAATGTTAAAAGACATTTTTTGCTACTGTTCAGCAAATTTAATAAAAATTGCACGATTAATTTTTGTTTTAAGATCAATTAGAAACAAAATTTTATGTTTTTTGCGCTTTAAGATATATAAAAACTATGTTTTAGTAACATTGTTGCAATTCTTATGCTTTTAAAATGTTAAGTGACAGTTTTTGCTACTGTCCAGCAAATTTGAAGAAAGTTGTACAAATAATTTTTGTTTTAAGATCGATTAGACAAGAAACTTATCGTTTTTTGCGCTTTAGAAGATATAAAAACTATGTTTTAGTAACAATGTTGCAAATTTAATGTTTTTAAAATTTTAAGTGTCACTTTTTCCTACTGTCCAGCAAATTTGATAAAAGTTGCACGATTGGTTTTTGTTTTACGATCGATTAGACAAGAAATTGATCGTTTTTTGCGCTTTAGAGCATATAAAAACTATGTTTTAGTAGTAATATTAAAATATTTATGTTTTTAATGTTTTAAGTAAAGCTTTATGCTACTAATTAGAAAATTTGATAAAAGTTGCACAATTTGTTTTTGTTTTACGATCGATTAGACAAGAAATTTATTGTTTTTTGCGCTTTAAGACAAATAAAAACTATGTTTAAGTAATAATATTGAAATATTTAGGCTTTTAATGTTTTAATTAACACTTTGTGCTACTAATTAGAAAATTTGATAAAAGTTGCACCATTGGTTTTTGGTTTACGATCAATTAGACAAGAAATGTATCGTTTTTTGCGCTTTAGAACATATAAAAACTATGTTTTGGTAATAATATTGAAATAATTATGCTTTAAATGTTTTAAGTAACGCCTTATGCTACTAATTAGAAAATTTGATAAAAGTTACAAGATTGGTTTTTGTTTTACGATCGATTAGACAAGAAATTTACTGTTTTTTGCGTTTTAGAGCATATAAAAACTATGTTTTAGTAATAATATTGAAATATTTATGTTTTTAATGTTTTAAGTAACGCTTTATGCTACTAATTAAAAAAATTGATAAAAGTTGCACGATTGGTTTTTGTTTTACGATCGATTAGATAAGAAGTTTATCGTTTTTTGCGCTTTAGAACATATAAAAACTATGTTTTAGTAAAAAAATTGAAATATTTATACGTTTAATGTTTTAAGTAACGTCTTGTGCTACTAATTAGAAAATTTGATAAACGTTTCACGATTGGTTTTTGTTTTACGATCGATTAGACAAGAAATTTATCGCTTTTTGCGCTTTAGGACATATAAAAACTATGTTTCAGTACAAATATTAAAATATTTATGCTTTTTATGTTTAAAGTTCTACTAATTACAAAAATTTATAAAAGTTGCACAAATGGATTTTGTTTTATGATCGATTAGACAAGAAATTTATCGTTTTTCACGCTTTAAGACATTTAAAACTATGTTTTGGTAACAAAGTTGCATTTTTTATGTTTTTGAAATTACATGACTTATCACGTTGTTACAACCACCAATTATATCAAATAGATTCAATTCCGCAACACATTTCCAAAGTTGAGTCACTTGCAAGAAAAATTTTGAGATACAATTAATGATACTGCAATGATAAGAAAAATTTCAAGTACATTACCATCTAAATATTAGTCATTGCAACAAGCATGATTATCAGTAAAAAAAACTAAACAAACGCTGCTAACTTAACTGCAAGACTCGTTGATAGATATACTCTTTTTTACTTGTAAATATCTGGTCATCTTGCTACTTTGATTCGACTGCTTCAGAGAATTCTTTTTTTAGACTTTGTTCTTTGGGAGTATTACTTTCTTTCCTTGGCTTTTTTATGTTCCTGACTGCTTAGTTTCTCCGAAGCATTGGATTTGAGAACTTTTCTGTTTATTCTTAGTTTTATTGCAAGGACGAGTTGTGGGGATCCTGGGGGATTTTCAACGAATACGTCTTCTTTTCCTTCCAATATGTTGGACTCCGACCTGCTCTGCAAAAGCATCCTGAAGATTGTAGGGAGCACTTCCGGGGGCTGACAATTTTGAGGGAGGTGAGGCTCTGCAGCCTTGTCGCGGTCCAAAGCTATTCTGTCACGAAGCTGTTTGTGTTTGTATTGAAATTGTGATATAATTAAATTACTTTACATTAATAATATGAAGTAATGATTTAATTTAAATAAATGTGTTCGTTTTACATCATTAATTAATTACAATTATTTTTTTAATTTATTAGTTAATAGATTAAAATTGTGTATATATGGATATTCCATTTGATATTAGAAAAAAAAAACAATTGTTTTCTTATTTGGTCTTTGTTTCTTCAAATACGTTTTTATGTATGTGGTATTTTTCTCTTCGCATGGTTTTTAAGGAGTATATATGTCTTTACTTCATTATATTTATTGGACTAAATGCAGTGGCATTTGTTTTGAAGTGGTTTGAAATAATGTTTTAATTGAATTTTATTAAACACTTTGCATTGGGTTTGAGTAATTGATTTTAAACTTCTGTTTTTCATTAAACTATATTTGCTTGTTTCATTTCTTTAGACATTGCAAATTTGTTGCCAGTTGTGATGCTGAAGTTTATCGATGATGTTCGGTTTCTTTGGTTGAAGCAAGACGATGGAGCTATTTTGCACCACTAATTGCTTTGCAATAATGTTTTTAATTACGATTTTTGTTTAACAACTTTGATTTGAAAGAAAGACCTAATTAGAAATATGTCATTACAAAGCAATTAAAAATACAAATTAAGAGAATCTGTATAACGGATAGTATGTTACTTCCAAAAGTCATCATAAGTGTTTTAATTAAGTGTAAAATACATTATGAGTTTATTATGTACTTATCATCTAAATACTTTTGTATTTATTTTTCTTAAACTCTCCTTCTATTGTGTGTATTAAAAAGTTATCACACTGCTTTCTATTAAGTGTAAATTATATCGTCATACAAAAATTGGATGTTTGAATGGATACTGCGTTTTTCTGAAGCTAGCTATCATCTGGGTGGTAATCGATGATCTCAATTTTAAAGTTGTTGGCCCTTGTAGTATCTCTAATGTTGTAATTCTTGTTGATAGGGTTGGTTTGGTTATTTAATTAAAACTTCACTTTAATATTATTTATTAATTAATTCTTCACTTGAGCCTTACGGTCCAAGCTCAGAGCTACCGCTCTCAATACTTAAAATATAACTAACTTAAAACTATTCCTCTCGCATATTTATATTGGTAGATAGGGATGAAACCGACCCTTGACCATAAACAGATGGTTTATAATCTTAATGGGTTTTTACAGTCATAAAATCGGGTTGGGACACAACATTACTTCCCCCTCAAATTAAAAATTTTTATGAAACAAAAATTTACCAATATAATTATGTGGAGTTTAAAAATTTACATTTATAATAATAATTAATCGACTAAAGAAATACAATAAAATTAATAGCTAATAATATTAAACTAAATATATATATTTATTTTTATTTGAATACAATATATAAATAGTTTTGATTCCTTCTTTTACTAAATAAACCGTTTAAAAATGTTTGATTCAATTAATTCAACCTTTACAACTTTTTATATCAATACTACTTCATATGAAAACTTTTTAATTTTTGAATACTTAAATTTGTCTTACTTTGAAACAAATAAATTACAAACATAGACGCCAGTCTTCTTGAATCGCACATAGCTAAATTTCAAGAGCAGGATACGTCTTGATTTACCCGCCAGCTCTTAGCTAAGGTTTAATCAACTAAAACCATTTACAATCTTCAAAGATTTATGTATTGATTTTCAAAGTTAAAATGTAGAATTATATATTGTTTATGATTTTACAATTAAAATTTTAATATAGAGTCAAATCTATTTATAAATTAAATAATGACTATAAAATATGTATGTTTTGTTGATATATGTTTCATACCTTAATAAATTTACTGTAAACACATTTGCACATTTAAACATGATGCGGAGAATAATTTTCACAACACAGCAGCGGAGAAACGGCGAAAATATCTTCGTGCGAGCGGCAACACGATGGCGATATTTTCGATTCTTCGGACGGCGTGGATGGCATTTTGTATGTTATTGGCAGCGGCGTCGTTGTCGATGGCGGCAGAACGGCAAAGGCAACTGGAATCTGTTCGATCCCAGCGCTGTCTCCAAAATGTAGTATCTCTAATGTTGTAATTCTTGTTGATAGGGTTGGTTTGGTTATTTAATTAAAACTTCACTTTAATATTATTTATTAATTAATTCTTCACTTGAGCCTTACGGTCCAAGCTCAGAGCTACCGCTCTCAATACTTAAAATATAACTAACTTAAAACTATTCCTCTCGCATATTTATATTGGTAGATAGGGATGAAACCGACCCTTGACCATAAACAGATGGTTTATAATCTTAATGGGTTTTTACAGTCATAAAATCGGGTTGGGACACAACACCCTACTTATGGTTTTGTCCTCTATCTTGTCTTCTATTTTATCTTTTATCGGTTATGTTGATTAAATGTAAATGCATCAATTAGATTAAAAAAAATCATTTTTATAAATTGGTTTGTTCTCCTAAGGTAAGTGGTGGTAAAAATAATTTAATACTATTATTGATTTATCAGGACCTTTCTAACTTTTAATTTAAATTTAAAATTTTAATCAAAACATACTTAAAATACATTTTTCATTAAAGCTAGTAACAAGAAATTAATAACTTTTAAACAATTAGTAAGGTTAAATATAGCCTATCAAACAATTTTATTTGATATTGAAGTTACAATAAAGTAACTAAAAAAAAATATTTGTTGTACCTGACACAAACATCCTGTAAATGATCTCTTCACATTTACTATCCACATTTTACACAACATCTTTGCGTTGTCTTGTCCTTGTTTTATCCGCATTTCAGGAAACGTTCTCCAGTTTAGTTGTGTGTTTTGGTCTACATTTGACCTCTGGCACAATTGATCTACAAGATCTACATCAACTTCTGTATGAAAGTAGAATTTAAAATTTCTAGTTTCTTAGATTTTTACTGGTACATTCAATTGGTTTAATCATTCGCAAATCTTGGTTGAGTGTCCACATACATTTCAAAATTCATTTTTTTCTTTTTCTTTTTAGCTTTCATATTTCCTTTGTTGGATATAGGCCTCTTCAATTTATTTCTATGCTTTTTTGTTCATTGCTGTTCTTATCCAAGGTTTTCATATTGTCAATCCGTCTTGTTTTGGGTTTTCTAATACTGGAAGACTGCAAGGTTCATAGTGTATGCCAACTTTACATTGACTGCTGCAAAGACTTTTTTTTCCATATTTTTTAGTTAAGTTATGCTGGCGTAAAAACATTGCCGCTAAAATGCAAGTAATTGTTTGTTGATTACATTCGCATAGTTTTGATTCTGAAAATGTTGGCACATTCTTTATGCAAATAATATATTGGTGCTAATTTGTGTAGGTCGGATCGAGTTAGACCAAGACAGGAAACTAGCCCTATGTTGGAGTCGCAGAGAGCTCCCCGGGCACTAAAGATAAATAGTAGTACCCGGATGGTGTGTTGGGAAACACTCTGCGGACTGCTTCGGTGAACTCTGGGGTAGAGTAATAATTTTTTTTTTTTTTCATAATTGAAACGCAAGTTGTTTGTTTTTTCCCAGTATATGCTAACGTCCGCTACTATCACGTTGCCGATTTTTTTGAAAGTCAGATCAGGTACCTTCTTTCTGACAGCGGTGTTATAGTAGCGTCCAGTGTACACATTCCACCGTTTGCAAGAGGCCATATCGCGGATTAGGAATACCATCCAGTCGTGTCTCTTATTACGCATCTCTTTAGTGATTTCACACTTTTGGAGCACGTGAGACAGGGACTCGACCGCAACCTCCGCGGCATTGTCTGGTATAAAGCGGATTCGCGGGAATACCCATCGTAGGGAGCATGTTTGATCTGAGACGAATGGTCTCATGATTTTTTGGTAGTCATGAACTGTAGTTATCAGGTAATAAAATATTAAAATAAAATATGTCTAGAAATATTACAATTAGATAAAATGGTACACTGTAAACATTTACTGCTTATCTTTCAAGAGCACCACGTGCCTGGGTTTGATGCACAAAACCGTTCTGAACAGTTCTGAAAGGAACATTAAAACTGTGTAAGGTTGGATAGACGTAACTGTCAAACTGTACATAACCTATCTTTTTGTTTATTTACATTTTATTTTAATTAATGTACCTTGAATATTATGGAATTTATATTTAAGGTAAATTAATAACAAAAAAACTTATTTAGTTTGACTCTAATTTTTATTTTAGTATCTATTGCAAAGTTCATTTGAAAATAACTTATCAAGTTCAGAGTCATCAAGTTCTTTTGACTCTGATTCTTCATCTACAGATGACTTGCAACCAAAGGCAAAACGAGTGAGAATTGTTAGGTTTGTTGAAGACACTGTTAAGAGTTATACGGATGCAGAGTTTAAACATCACTTCCGCATGTCTAGACAGACTGCGTTTAAAGTAATTAATATGTTAAAAGAATCCTCAACTTTGCCCACACACCTCGATGGAAGGGAAAAAATTACATGTGAAAAAGCATTTTTACTTGTTTTGTGGTATCTTGCTAATATGGAAACTTTTCGTGAAGTGTCAAATCTTTTTAATGTATCCTACAGTTCGGCACATAGGTCTTCAAGAAGAGTTTTACAATTTTGATGTTCAATTTCTTCCAAAATAATTAAATTTGCTGTTGGAGAAAGAGCAACATTAATAAATATTTTTTTTGAAAGAAAATGCAACATAAAAAATGTTATTGGTGCTATCGATGGGAGCCATGTAGAAATTGGAAAACCAAAATTAGATCAAGACGCTTATTGCAACAGAAAAGGATTCCATAGCATATTATTGCAAGGCGTAGTAGACCATGAAAAAAATTTATTGATGTTTTTTGTGGAGAACCAGGGTGCACGCTTATTATGATGAAAAAAATTATTATACTTGGTGATTCTGCATATCCAAACCTACAGTGGTTAGTGACCCCATTTGAAGACAATGCGCATTTAATTGAGCATCAAAAAAATTTCAACCGTTGACTTTCTTCAGGAAGAGTTATAATAGAAAATGCTTTCGGTTTGCTGAAAGGAAGATTTCGAAGATTAAGGAAACTTGACAACTTTGATTTAAAGCTATGCTCACAAATAATATTAGGAGCTTGTGTACTACATAATTTGTGTATTAATGAAAGTGACTTAATTGAATCGGAAGAAGTAGATTTTAATCAACCAGAACAGGTCGATATAAATCAAAATCAGAGTATTAATAGACAGCAAGAGGTTTTTTTTAGAATTCATCAATTTAACTAATTAATTATTTGTGTTCATACTTACCTTAATTTAGTTGTTATAAATAACAAATTATAAATTAAGGGCCGGTATTATAAACCATTAAAATCTGTAGATTTTATTTACTAACCAAGTAAATTATTTTAATTGGCTGATTTCGGTATTATAAACGTCAAATAATAAAAGTAGGTAACTAAATCTATGGAGTAAATTAATCATCCAAAATATAGGGATTAAAATTTATTCAATGAATAACTTGACATATGTCATGTTTCTTAGGTTATTTTTAATGTGGAGCAATTTTTGTTGAAAATCAGCTTTTGATTGCACTACGATGTTATGCAACTGACTTTCAAAATGTTGTAGGGGATTATTGTAATATAACAAAGGCTACAATATAACACATCAATAACTACAATATTAAAATAACATATAAATGCGGCGTTGCAATTTCTTATTTTACGAATAGTTAATTTAGTTTTATAATACCGAAATACGTTTATTCGTCGAATATATTTAATTTGAGATTTGTTATTCGGTGATTTAATTTGTCTTTATAATACCGGCCCTTAATCATGTAATTAAATAATAAATAAAATAATAAAATAAAACTTTATTTATCATAACCAACATTAACAAATATATTCTTATAAAAAAATAACAAAATAAACAAATATTGTTATGTCAGTATAATACTGGCACAACTTTACGTAAATAAATTAACTAAAAAATACTTCTTGTAAATAAATAATAAAACATACAGAATATGAAACTATTTTTTTTTTATATTCCGAAAGCAACCCTAATTTTAGTTGTTCTATTTTTCTTTTTCTATTTCTATTCTTTCGTCGTGTCTTTTTTGTTTCTTTGCATATTCTTTCTTTTTGTTTTCAATATACTGACGCTTTAATTTTTTGTCACTTAGTTTTTTATCAGTTTGTACTTTTGTTTGATCATCTATTATTTCAACCTCTATTGCCTCCTCTGGTAGTATATTATTGTTATATCATTTTCTTCAGCAGCAACAATCATAGAATTGACTGAATGACTGCAGCTATTTGTCGGCCTAGTACCCAGTAGCTCATCCATAGATTCATAAAAATGAAATCTACTTGGTCCCTGCCCAGTTCTATTTATATTATATTTCGCTTTTGTATATGATCTAACCAAACTTTTCTACTTGTTTTGTACATGACCCACATTGACATCATACCCAGAAGCAGAACATGCTTTCTTTTTAGTGGATGGTTTAAGGAAAGCATCTATTATCACAAAATATTAAAAGATAGCATTAGTGAACAAAAATAAGCACACGTATATCAGGTACATAAATATTCTTGGCAGGGGTGTTCGTCTAAATAAATAAAAGCCGAGTGAGGGTAAAATATTGATATGGTATACTGCTTTATTTTTGACTCCTCTTCCTCTTTGTCCTCCTGTTCCTCTTTCTCCTACTCTTACTCTTTCTCCTCTTCCTAATTCTCCTTGTCCTCTTCCTCTTTGTCCTCCTCCTCCTCTTCTTATTTCTCCTTGTCCTCTTCCTCTTTGTCCTCCTCTTTCTATTTCTCCTTGTCCTCTTCCTCTTTATCCTCCTCTTTCTATTTCTCCTTGTCCTCTTCCTCTTTGTCCTCCTCTTTCTATTTCTCCTTGTCCTCTTCCTCTTTATCCTCCTCTTCTTATTTCTCCTTGTCCTCTTTCTCTTTGTCCTCCTCCTTTTCCTCTTTGTTTTCCTTGTTCTCACAATAAATATTATAGAAATAAGAAACCTTTAAATTACCGCCGGCATTTTCATGTGGGGCTGGAGGAGCAGCCGGCGCTGGAACTGCAGCTGCCGCCGGCGCTGGAACTGCTGCTGCTGCCAGCGCTGGAACAGTGGTATTTTAAAGTGTGGCAAAATTACGTTTAGAAAATATTTTAAAACTTACGATAATTTCTAATAAATTCTTCCATTGCGTCGTCCATGTTTGGCGCGTCCGTCAAAATGTCCATATCTGCTATGAACACACAAAAAAAAGTTATTAAAAAACACTCCTCGAGAAAAATTTTAAAAGATCACTTGATCAACAACTTTAACTACCGAACAAAAAATTAGAAACATTAATCGACAAACTTTAGCTACTCGACAAAACTTTAAAAATCACTGTTCGACTAACTTTGACTACTGAACAATAATTTAAAAGCACTCTTCGTCGACAAACTTTAACAACAAATTAATGTAACTCCTAAAATTATTATTTGTTTCACATAAAAAATTGTCATTTGCATACATAACTACCGACTGATTAGTATCCATTCGTTTCGACATAATAAATTGTGATTTGTTTACACAATATTAATTGTATACGAAAGACAATTTATTATGTCAAACAATTAATAATAATTTCAATAGTTTAGTATCGAAAAGGCAATCAATAGTCGAACACTAATCATCAAACTTTAGCTGCTCGACAAAAATTGAAAAACACTCCTCGACTAACTTCAACAACAACAGTAGAATAATAATTTTAAAACACACACATCGACAAATTAATTCTAACAACATAATAAATTATCGTATGCATATTGAAAGTATTTTCAATTGTTTCGATATAATAAAATAACATGCGCATACTCGACTACTGACATTATTATCAACATATAAATAATAAATTATCATGTGCATTCTCAACAACTAAAATGATGATTATTATTATTAATTATACGACTATATGTCGCATTCAGCGAATATGGGCAATCACAATTGTTGAAACATTTGCAATAACTGAATATGCCAATTAGTTACAAAATAAAGTAATAGACATGTACTTACTTGCAAATTACTTGCACCGGGAACAGCAACAATTAAATTAAATATTGGAAGTCACACACACAGGCACACAGCAATTGCGGTTAGTTAGGAACGCAACGCGCAGAAGTGAAAAGTAGGCAAACGACGTCAAATGTAAACAAGTTGCGCCAGCTACCAGCAAGTATAAACAACTTGAGTGTTGTGGGTATTGTTAAGATGGCGCTAGTGTGTGTGTTTGTGCGTTACATACAGGGTGTTGGACAAGAAACGTACGACTGAATAACGTTATTTTTTAACCGATTTTTATGATTCGAAAACCATTTAAAATGGTTTTTCGAGTATCATAAAGGCAAGTACACACATGTATGTTTTTAATTTTACTATAGTTGCTGTGGCAACCAACTTAAATTTTTTAAATGGCAACATATATTTTTGTTTTAATCTCTCTGATATTCTTGATACAACTATGTAAAATAATAATAATATATTTTTATAATAAAGTTTTTTGATAATTTTGACAAACGTTATGTTTTTTATTTAAAATGATCGTAATGTTTTTAGTTATATAGTAACTTAAACATAAAATACGTACCTCGGATGGAATGATTTAATTAGTCGGTTAAAACTTTGAAAACCTAAGAAAGAATATTGTAATTATCAAACACTGGCAAATAACATTTCGAGCAATTGATTGAATTAAAAGGATATAATATTAAAATAAAAAGTTGACATTTAACAAAAAACAGTTACAAAATACATAACAATAATGAAATAACAAAAATCGCATGCTGGTCTCGGCGCGATCCAAAAAGTCCTCAACCTTCACCCGGAAGTCGAAGTTGGTACGTTTCTGTAAAATTTAAAAAATGTAATTGTCTGTTAAAAAACCGAAATAAAAATTTAACATAATCTTATTTTTAGCGGTGGGACAACGGTTTGCATTTCTGTCCTGTTTGGGCTGATGCTGATGATCTTTTCTGAAAAACCGTTTAGCCCAACCTCGGCCTTTCTTTTCTCCTGGCCTGCTTTTTACAAAATGTGTTTCCATGTTTCTTTTTTATTATCGAAATCACATTTTTTGTTTGTTTTTGCATTCACCATTTTTTGTGTAATGCCTAATCAATTGGTATTCTGATACATTTCTTAGTAATTCTATACTTTAGAGCTTTGTATCTTGACACAATTGATTGTTGAGGTTTTGGGCATACCGTCGTTGAGCTTTTTTTTTATTTTTTAAAGCACAACCGCTGACGGTCCCATTATCGGTTTTTCATCTCTGATATGTTTCTTATCTCAGACATACCGTCGTCGAGACATCTTTTATTTTCAAAGCGCATCCGCTGACGGTCCCATCATCGGTTGCTCATCTCGGATATGTTTCTCTCATTATGGGCACTTTAAATTATCAAAACAAACAAAAAATTATAACATGCTATAATTAGAAAAAAAGAAATACTTACTCGGATTTTCTTTGTTGCACAACATGACGATCAATAATGGCAAGCACTGCTTTGAGCCATTGACGTTCCCAACGACGATTTCATCATGGGCGACCAACACTTGAATTAACAAAAAAAAAATAATTTAAACATGTTATAATAAAAAAAAAAAGAAATACTTACTTGGACTTTCTTCGCGTTGCCAAACATGGCGACCAACAAAACTACAAAATTTCAACTTAAAACTAATTAAAATTTAATTAATTTCCAAAAAAAAATTAAATATAATGTTTTAATTTAAATAAATTTATCTACGACTACATTAAAATTGCGTTAATTAACAACCAAGAACAAACATCGGTGCTTAATAATGTTTAAACGCAAACGATTAAAAAATAGACATCTTTTGAGTTATTTATATTTATTTATAAATAAATATATAATACACGTATTGCAGTCGTAGATAAATATATTTCTAACAAAGAAGTGAAATCGAGAAAGGATTTGATTGCATTTTTTGCGCCACATCAAAAAGTGCAACCAAAAACGGGAAATTTAATAGTTTAAAATAGTGTACATGTAAAACATTTAACAAAAAAAAATTAATTTTAGATTTAACACTATTTTATAAATATAGGGTTTTCCAATAAGAAGTTTCATTACAGTGGTTGCAGTACCACATTGCTTTTGATGAAATTTTCTATGACCAATTTGCACATTTGCGGCGGTAAGTCCTCGATAAGTTCACGAATTCCGTCTTTAAGGTCTTGAATCGATTGTGGAGCATTGGCCTAAACTCTAAAGTTGTGTTAAATCACAAGGTCAAATTTTTCCACCAGGTTTATTACCAAAGATTTGTTTAGTTTTCAATGCGCCGTTGAAGCGTGCATCGTTCTATTTTTAATAATGGCGTAGTTTTTACTTGTCAAATGACAAAAGATGAATGCTATTCAAAATGAAACTTTTTATTGGAAATTAAAAAATTATATTTAACATAAAAAACAAAACATGTATTGAATTGCATTTTTGTATGTACTTAATTGCCATAAAAAAAACATTCAAACCACGTGCGCGCGCACACACATGTTAAATTAAAAATGTGTGTGTGCGCGTGTCGATTTATATGTACATGTGTAGATACTAAGCGTTTTGCCGTGAGATACCGTTGATGTTGAAACGTAGTTACGTGCTCAAAAATTTAAAATTGCTGTTTAAAAATGGATATTCTACTATGAAAAGTAAACGTTTATACAGCAAATAGATTACTAATTTATTGTCATAAAAAATTAATGACAGTCGTTTACAACAGGTACGTTTTAGTGAGTTTCTCACGGCAAAACGCTAATCATGTCTACGAGGCGTTTATCTACACTAAGAAATTTCCAAAATTTTTTTGTGCCGTTTGGTACTCGCAGAACGATTTTTTACGCTTTGAAAAAAAAAAAGATAAAAACAACATCAAACTCACATCGTTCGTTTCCAGTTTCGTTGTTTTTTTTTTTGGTCTTGATTTGATTCTTATTGCCAAGGTATATCTTCCTCCGCGAGTTCTTGCGTCAGAATCTCGTCGTCTCTGAGGGCTTCTTCTAGAGATCGCAAATTTTCGAGTGCTTGGGCGGTCGCCGCGTCGTTTTCTATTGCGACGGCTCCGTCTTCCAGTAGCTCTCTTTCCATTGTTACATATCTATGTGTTATGTTAGACGCCAAAGACATTCTGCTGCATTTTTTTTTTTTTATATTACTTTTTAATCTAATTTTTGAAAAAATTAATGTCTACGTAACCATAATTACATTTAATATGAGTGAGTGGACCAAAATATATATAATAGCCTTGTCAGTACTACCTATAGCGTCTCTATTCTTTCAATTAACAAGTTTGGTACTATTTATTATGTAAATAATTTGCATGCACATTTTCAAAAGCTGCTGGTGTAGTGGAAACTCAAAAGCAAGAATCTTGGCTCTTATAACAAACAAAAATGTTAATTATGTCAAATATTTAATAAATTTGAAAATTATTTACAGTATTTTTTTTTATTTTTATTTTTTATATTTTTTATTGTTTTTTTTTGTCTTGATTTGATTCTCCGCGAGTTCTTACGTCAGAATCTCGTCGTCTCGGAGGGCTTCTTCTAGAGATCGCAAATTTACCCTGGTAGCTAGTTTCGAGCTCGGCCATTGATAATTCGTTGATCACGCTCCAGAGTCTATTCGTCAAGGTGGGCTTGTCTGGTGTATTGGTGGGCTTGCCTGGTGTATTGTTGCAAGCTCATCTTGGTCGCGAAACGCACCCCTAAGGTCACATCTCTCAGTTAGTTCTACCTCGCGGCGATTTGCTGGGTGCTAGCAATAATGTAGCTGGTGGCGTTTACGCGCTTTTTCATTATTCTTGCCTTGCCGCACTTGCAGTCAAACATTGTGAACACTAAATAATACCTGTCACTAGACAAAGTCTACACTAACATACAACATAAAATCGGAAACTTTTATCCTACACTAAGTGGATTATCAGATTAAAGTTTAAAGTCAGCTCAAAGTTTCACACTCGGTTGTTTTACGCGATTGTTCGCTTAAAGGCCGGACCCTTAATAGTATACCGTACGCACTCGATAGATTTTCTCGAAAACAGCACGACTTGAACCTTATAGACTATATCTGGAATATGATGAACAGAATATTGCGTCGTTTACCGCATTCTCCAAATACTTTAGATGAATTGCGTCACCAGCTTCAAATAGCCTTTTTTTTAATTTTTAGAATATTCGGAAGGGTTGATGTATGCGAAGATGTAACGCAATATTTTTAGTAATACTTGTACACAGAAATCAACCCCTTGGTTGCATTTTTTATTTATTTTTTTTTTAACTAAATGTCATAATAAATTATGGTGTTCAAAAGTTAAAACAAAACTTTTAAATGATCGCATTTATTGTCTCTGCATTAATTTGCTCTTAATATGTTTTTTTTTTAACTTTTATCAGGGTATAAGTTGCATACTACTGCTGTAATTACTGCTCAAACAGTTGTTTCAATTATAAACTGGTATAAAATTTAATCTTAAATAAAGTCTGAAAAATTCTGCTATCACAAAAATCAACACTTTGCGATCTGTGTATCAAAGTTGGCGAGTCGATAAAAACTGCATCGAAATAGAAGCGAAATCGCGTTATAGCAAAAGTGAAGTGCTGCAGCGGCCCCCCCATTATTTCCATACAACCCCGATTTAAATTACACGTCTGGTTCGAAAAGCACAAGCAAGATGTCTGACCGCAAAGCAGTTATCAAGAATGCCGATATGAGCGAAGACATGCAGCAGGATGCTGTCGACTGCGCGACGCAGGCTATCGAAAAATACGACATTGAAAAGGATATCGCCGCGTACATCAAGAAGTCTTAAAATAATGTGTGTGTAAATACTATGCTTTCAGTATGTTGTCCGACTCGTCAATGAATTAAAGAAATGTTGGAGATCATGTCGACGAAAAATGGATTTACTTATCGAAAATAAAAACTAACTTTTATGTTGTTCCTGACGATCTCCTCGTCTTTTGATCTTGCAAAAGTAAATAAAAAATTACCAAAGTTATGTTCCTTGCCGCTATTGCTCGAGCCCGGTTGCTCCTTACTGAAAATCTGATTTTAATAAAAAAAAAACTCAAAAAATTGTAAAAGTGCTGCCTTTAATTGCCAGTAGAACCATGCCAATCAAAATTCAGCAATTACCAGACCAGACCTGATTTCAATGTCCAAGAATCATTACAATTTTTTTAATTTTTTATTTGTTAAATGTTACTCGTAAGTGTTAATTGTAAAATATTTGCCATTTTATGTTATAGGTTAGTTGCGAAAATACACGTTATATATCCATTCGCATTTTTTTAATAAAATTGGATACTTTTTTGGAACAAATAAAATTCCTAAATTGGACACTTATTTTGGAACGAAGGAATTCATTTACGATATAATTATTAAATTAAATTATGTTTTTTTAAATTAATAATAATTTATATAAACAGATATATAGTAAAATGAATAATACAATATTAATTATCAAAACAAACTTTTATATTTACTGTTTTTATTATTTTAACAAATTTATTTTCAATAAAATATCAGTTAACTAAACCTATTCATTTAATTATTTACTATTACTCAAATACCGATCATTAGTAATCTATTTACAATAAATTTTCCCCCGTTTCTACGCCTCCGACAAATATGTGGCACGGCTAACGCGGCTATAATATTATTTTCCTAGAACAGTGCTGGGAGTAGTTGGTAAAATACCAAACTCGGTATGTATTTAGTTGGAAATAACTTTATTTAACTAAATACATACTGACCAAAAAGCAATAAAAATGTACTTGGATTATGCAAGTTTTTATATAATGTATTATTGCATATTAATTTGATAAATCACAACAATAAGAATATCCGCTGTCTGTAGATAGATCTACGCATAATACGCGCTAGCCAATCAAATGAGTCAAATGACCACCTCATGCAGGGTGCACGGCCTAGAACGAGGGGAACTGGCTAAAAATAGATTTATTTCTATGTAGTGCGGCCAAGCGGCGGCGATAAGACGAATTATGACAATCATTTTCGTCAGTCTCCACTCAACGTTCGTTCGGTAAGGGCGGTTGTGTTGGCCAGTATTTTGCTACAGTTCTTTATAATAAATCAACAATTACGACACAATTGAAATTGTGATATAATTAAATTACTTTACAATAACATGAAGTAATGATTTAAGTTAAATAAATAAATATGTGTTTTAACTTATTAATTAATAGATTAAAATTGTTTATATATGGATATTTCTTTTGATATTAGAAAAAGAACAATTGTTTTGTTATTTTGGTCGTTGTTCTTCAAATTCGTTTTTATGTATGTGGTATTTTTCTCTTCGCATGGTTTTTAAGGAATATGTATTTACTTCCTTATATTTATTGGACTAAATGCAGTGGCGTCTTATTTAATGGGGTTTGAAAAAGTGTTTTCATTCAATTTTTTTAAACACTTTGCATTGGGTTTGAGTAATTGATTTTAAACTTTTGTTTTTCATTAAACTATATTTGTTTAGACATTGCAAACTTGTTGCCAGTTGTGAAGCTGAAGTTTATCCATGATGTTAAGTTTCTTTGGTTGAAGCAACACGATGGATCTACTTTGCACCACTAATTGCATTGCAATAATGCTTTTAATTACAATTTTTGTTTAACATCTTTGATTTGAAAGAGAAGCCTAATTAGAAATACGTTATCACAAAGCAATTAAAAAATGCAAATACTTTTGTATTCTTCTTAATCTCTCATTCTATTGTGTGCATTAAAAAGTTATCACACTGCTTTCAATTAAGTTTAAGTTACATCGTCATACAAAAATTGGATGTTTGAATGGATACTGCGTTTATCTAAAGCTAGCTATCATCTGGATGGTAAGGTAACTTACGGTTTTGTCTTCTATTGATGATGTTGATTAAATGCAATTGCATTAAGGCTAAGTGGTGATAAGATTTATTTAAAATGGTTATTGATTCACCAGAACCTTTCTAACTTTTTAGTTATATTTAAAATTTTAACAAAAACATACTTAAAATAATTTTTTCATCAAAGCTAGTAACAAGAAATTAATAACTTTAAACAAATTGTAAAGGTTACATTTAAATATAGCCTATCAAATAAAATATGACATAAACATGAGCTTTATTTGATAAATTACAATAAATGCGTAGGATACGTAAGTAAACAAAAAAAAATTATTTGTTGTATCTGAGACAAACGTCCTGCAAATGATCTCCGCACATTCACTGTCCACATTTTAAACAGAATCTTTGCGTTATCTTGGCTCTGTTTTATCCGCATATTTGGCAACGTTCTCTAGTTTAGTTTCTCTTTTCTCTGCAATATTTTGGTTCATTGGTTGTATTCCAAGTTAGCACTCACGCAATATTTTCTAGAAATTTGTTTCTCTTTATTTTTCTGAAGGGTTTATTCCTATAATGTTTATTAAATTATAAAATAATACTATAGGCCAACGTCGTGTGTTTTGGGCTACATTTGACTTCTGGCACAATTGGTCTACAAGATATACACCAACTTTTCTATGATTGTAGAATTTCAAATGTCTAGTTTCCTAGATTTCTGCTGGTATCTTCAATTGGTTTAATCATTTGCAAAACTTGGTTGTGTGCCTACATACACCTCAAGATTCATCTTCTTTTAGATTTAATATTTCCATTGTTTCTTTAATTTATTTTTATGCTTTTTTGTTTTTTTCTGTTCTCCTCCAAGGTTTTCATATTGTCAATCCGTCTTGTTTTGGGTTTTCTAATACTTGAAGACTTCAAGGTATGCCAACTTTACATTGACTGCTGCAAAGACTTTTTTTCCATATTTTGTAGTTAGGTTATGCTGGCAAAAAAAAAACATTGCCGCTAAATTGCAAGTAATTGCTCGTTGATTACATTCGCTTAGTTTTGATTCTGAAAATGTTTGCTATTTTTTAGGCAAATCTCACATCGGTTCCAGTCAGTTTTTGAATTCGTTTGTCTCTAACAACGTCAAAGCGTAAACATTACATTATAAATTGATTCAATTCTTTCTCTACTGTATATATTTTTTCTTGAGCTACGAAGTGTTCCGATTAAGAATAGTAGCCTAGCCGAATAAAAGCTGTGATTTCTATAGCGTCTGTCGACTTGGCGTCCCACGCCCGCTGACATTTATGTTTAGTATTTTCATTCAATCTTTTTCTGAATTAATTATTGAATTCTTATTTTTGTTTCAAGAAATTGCGTAGTTTTCAGTTGAAAATTTACTGTGGGAAGTGAAATTTTAAGCCCAAAAATAAACCGGAAAGCTATATTTTTTGTGTTATAGAAGTTCTATGTTTTGTTTCTTATAATCGATACTACAGAGAATTTGGTTTTAACAAATAGATAAGTAAATAACAAAAAAAATAAAATGTTTAATTAGGTTTGAAATATTTTTAAATAATATTCAACATTAAGTCAATCTATGGAAATTTGTATTGCTATTCAGATTACAATTTATTACATATTATTTTTGTTAATGAAACTTGTTGGAAAATAGTTCTTTATTCTAACTTGAAACTGACATTTATGCTATAAATATGAAGCCTTTGTTTTTTATTTGGATGTTTTTATTAAATATAACAATGTCAGTATACCAATTTTTTTTTGAGGCAGTCGGTTTACACGGTTCTGAAACTAGTGCAATATCTATGTTATTTTTTTTCCCATTTTGATACAATATGTCTGTTGCTGCTCTATCTATATTTAGATTAACTTTTTCATTATTGGATTTTGATTCTCTCTCTTTTGTCGATTTTTTTGCTGTAGCTACTGCTTTTCGGTATTCTATGCATGCCAACCAATTTGCTTTGTGTAATTTTTCTTTACTTTCTTAGCACCATGGTTTTTATACCTTCTTTTACAATCTGTCTTGTTTTTCCACAATTGTAACAAGGCGTATCTGTTACTCTGTGTATGTACATTAATCTGATTTGTGTTCGAATCTTAGACATTTGCGGCATTTAACCGGTTGGTACTTTTTTTCTACTTTTTATTTTGCCAATACCGTTTTTATATTGCCTTCGTTGAGTAGTTTAAGGCCTTTCCATGTTGGTAGAGTACCGACCGCGTATTGTAGCCAAGTTTTATTTGGTCCTTTAGACATTTTTATTTCAATCTTTTTGTTTAGTCTAGTTTTTGCAATTATTGTTCCTATTATTTCTTGTTTTGTTGTTAATTCATTTTTGATAAACAGTGATATTGTTTTATTTATTTTTTGTAATTTGTTTTTGTTTTTGCCTCTTTTCTTTTCGTAGGACGTCCTATTATCACCTATTTAATTCTAACATTTTCATTTTTTATTTCTTAACAGTTTGATTCTTATTTTTGTTGTTTCAACTCCCATTTTAATTGCTTCTATTGTTCAGCATATGTTTCAACCTCTACAGTTTTAACTCATGATATTTTTTAATTTTTGTTTTCTTTTACCTTCTTTTTCTGAATTTGTTTTTATATTTTCAACAATTATGAAGTTTTTTATGTAAGTATTTAATTATTTTTATGAAATTTTACAATTAATAAATAAAATTTCCTATTTTTATATACTTATATATACATTTTTCAAATATTGTATAAATTTACTTAATTTCATAACTTTTTTAAATTTTCATTTCCTTCCAGAGTTTTGGAATTTTTTTGCTAATATATAAATTGGCGTCGGCTGTATGAACATATAAATTTAGAGCATCTTCGAGTTTTTAGCAATTGTATTTATAATAGTTGATAAATACGAGGGAAGTTTTTTATGTTATCTACCTAGCTAGCTAGACAAACCATATTATACTTTTCAGTTACAACCATTAATACAAATACACTTATTCTAACGACTTTCTAGTAACAGGATGCATAAATTTATGCAGGTATGCTAATTTTTGCTTGGCTCGCATCCACATGACCTCTGCATTTTGAGTGTGTTATTCGTTGTCTTCAGGGTCTACAAAACTTTTCCTGATGGATAACCACTTCATGTGCGTATATACCATTGTTAATTTCTTCGACGTTAGAGTAGCTTCTCCACGCGCCAGACTCTATTATCGTACCCGGCACTACATACGTTGAAAAAATTTACTTTTGTTTATTACCACAGTTTTACAGTTTCCGTACTTACCCCCCCCCCCCCCCCCCCATTGTCAAATTATTTCCCACCCACATACCGCACACATCTCGGAAAAAGTTATGCCAATCATGAAAGGTATAATTTGATTGCTACTTTCTGAAATATCAGCTTCATTAACAATAAAATTTTCAGGAAGCTCATGGCACTATCTATTAATGACATAAATCAGATTGTGGTAAATTTAATTTCGACTTAGAAAAAAAAGAATTATGGCACTTTTTTGATAACCACTGCAAATTTTATCATCTCTTGTGGATTAATAACGAAATGTTTAGCAAACATATAAAATAACTCTCTCTTCTGTCTCTCTTCTCATTGTGTGAATCAAAAAGTTATCGTAAGTTTTAATTTAGTATAAAATTTCATCATCATTATACATTTTAGGGCTTGACAGGTTGAGAATAAATGTGCCGCAACCGCAAAATATGTATTTTTATAACAAACTTCTGATGTAACGTACTATTTACTCAGATATGTTATAACCAAGCTTTACTGTATGTTGATGTTTAAAATTTGAAAGACTTTTTCCAATTATAACCACTGAAAAGTTAATTATATATTTAATTAAAGCAATAAATATCAAAATTTAAATATATTTACTGCAAGAATACCAGGTAAAAAATTAAAACCATCTCATTTAAATTTTTTTTTTTTTTACAACCAGAAATTGATAAATCACCTATTTGTTTCACCTCAACTTCAACGCTATTAAAACGATGCTGAATTTGCAAATAAAAATTGTGAATTTGTAGTTATTATAACGAAAATTCATTCATAGGCTTGCTCGGAGTGCCGTTGATATAGAAAGTTACAGTAGTGCGAGCTTAGAGCTTCTTCTAACTCAGGACTTTTCCCACGGTAAGGGCTGTGCATTTGTCGGCGTTAAGAGCCACCTTTCTCTAAAAAAGTGGTGATAAAGCCAAGCGTCTCTTGAGCTTCTAGTTTAGATGGTTCGAGAACCAGGAGGTCGTCGGAGTATGCGAAACAAACAAATCTACGTTAGCAACTCAGGGTCTAGGACACTTCGGCGCGGCCAATTGGGCGCTGGCCGATTCGGTGCCGGCCGTTTCGGCGCCAAAACTTTTCAAATAAAACATAGTATATACATATATTATAATCATAAAAATTTATTTGATATTTTTTACTATTTTATATTTTTACTTCTTTTAGTTATTTATTTTAATAGACTATTATCCTTTATATTTTTCAAGTAATTATCTATTATTAAAAAGTGATAATTAATTACTTATAAATTATTTGCGGGCCAAAATTATGTTTATTATAATATATATTGTATATTTGACAATTTAAATATGTACGTACATATATTTTGATTTTTATGTATAATTTTTGTTTGATATGTTCTGTAATTTAAATGTATTTTATATTTTATTTATCATACATTATTTGTTATGTCTCATAAAACAACTCAATTTTTATTATAATGTGTATATATATTTTTGTTTTATTTAAAAAGTTCTGGCGCCGAATTGGCCGCGCCGAAACGGCGGCGCCGAAGTGTCCCATTCCGTAGCAACTCATCCATTATAAAGTTAAAGAGATAGGGTTGACCTAGCACCCTGTAGCGGGGACACCACAGCGTTTTAGAGCGTCCTCTATGCTGCGGTGTGGCACCGTGTCAAAGGCTTTCGCCAAGTCGAGTGTCAGGATACAGTGAGGTTCCACTCTAATTCTCCTGCTTTTGATCAATTTTTGCAAACTCAAGCTGTTTGCCAGTCTTCCCTCCGTTCACTTGAGTGAATCTCCGCTGGCAGTTATTGAGGGTAATTCCCTTCAAGCGCTCCTCCCAAACCCTATTGCAGGTGCGGATGACAGCTGAGATGGTGATTGGGCATCTGCTGTCCACTTGATGGGAATTCTTCTTGCCTTTGGAGGAAATTACCTTGCGGTTTTATCTCCACACTTTGAGGATATGCGAGAGCATAAGCATTGCATTGAATATTAACAAGAGCTTTTCCGTTGGGCCACTGTCGTAAGTCTGTCGTTGTCAGTCTGTCTAGTCCCTTAGCTGGGGATCTGCTGTTATCTAGTGCCCTGTAGATTTCCTCTAAAGAAATTGGATGACTGATATCCATCAACAGTAGGGCGATTTTTTGCAACAGGAACTGAGTTGATAACACCAACACTTTCCAGATCATGCCTTTCTATTACCTTGTCAGCCAGATCCTTTCTGCTCGTCGTATTCAGTCTTTGTGATGCTTTGTAGCGGTCAACCCTTTGAGGAGCTTGATTATTTGCGTTTGCTCTAGTGCAAACGCCGGAGGTAGAAGGTTTTGCCAAGTCTACTTTCTAAAGTCTGTCGTAGGAACACCCTTGCCTCGTTGTTGAGTGCCACAGCAGGTGGGGGCTGTTGGCAGTTTAACCGGAGGTGGTAGCTCCGATCCTTTTGGTAGATCTTTGGCTCCCTTCTCGTGTTGGCGGAGCTTGTAGCAGTAAGAGACGCTGGATATGGTGAAGAAATGTTGGGAGGAACGTTTTCTTGACTGTTGTCTGGTTTAGTGCCTCCAGGATACTAGACTCGACGAGTTCTGGGGATCCTGCGGGGTTGTCAAAGAATACGTCTTCTTTCTCTTCCAATATGTGGGACTTCGACCTGCTCCGCAAAAGCCTCCTGAAGGTTGTACGGAGCACTTTCGAGGGCTGACAGTTAGGAGGGAGGTGCGGCTCTGCAGCCTCGTTGCGGTTCATCGCCATTCTGTCTTGAAGCTGCTTGTATTTTGGCCGCTGCCGAAGTTTCTTGACCGCTTCTTTGGAGCGGTCAAGCTTTTCAGATAGATAGGTCATGCGGAGGCCGGGGGACCCTGGTAGCTAGTTTCGAGCTTGGCCATTGAAAATTTGTCGATCACGCTCCAGAGTCAAGATAGGCTTGCCTGGTGTATTGTTGCAAGCTCATATTGGTCGCAAACCGCGCCCCGCACAGGTTACATTCCTCGGTTAGTTCTACCTCGCGGCTTTTTGCTGGGTGCTGGCAATAACGTAGCTAGTGGCGTTTACGCGCTTTTTCATTATCGTACGTCTTGCCGTACTCGCAGTCAATCATTGTGAACACTAAATAATACCGGTCACCAGACAAAGTCTACACTAACGTAAAACATGAAATCGGAAACTTTGGTCCCACACTAGGTGGGTTATCAGATTAAGGTTTAAAGTTAGGTCAAAGTAGATTCGTTTTTCATACTTGTGGCGAATATGATCTTTTATCAGACCCGTGTTTCGTGGCATGTGCAGGATGAAGTATTTTTCTGGTTTGCATTGCACTCTAATATCAGCAAGCGCGAAAAGCAGTTCCGATTTAAGGGCTACTGTTGCATACTTTAATGTACTCGGCTTTATGTGAATGCTTTTATGAGCTCTAACGGCAATAATCGGGCTTCACAAAACTGGCAAGCAGGTCGGTCGCAGGTTTTCGAGTGCTTAGCAAGGCCGTTTTTGGTCTGTTACTTTTCTCGTCTGCTTTAGGCGTTGTTAAAGGAAGGTAGAATTCCGCGTTTTGACTTTTGGGAGTAGGCCTCTCGGGAGAGGTTGCACTTTCGAGAGGGAGAAGGGGATTATTTTTTATCACGATTGTATCAAATATTATTTTGTAAGAAGAATATTGTTAAAGTAAACAGGAAAAGTTAAAAATCGGAGAGAAAATGCTAGCCGAGGCACAACTAAGAATAAATTAAAAAAAAAACATAAGATATGCACAACTTGATTTAAAAATTGTATGAATAAAAATGTATAAATTTATAAATAACTCAAATTGGATGCAATATAAAAAAAACATTAAATCGGTATGGTTAGTATATTCCAAATTGCAAGTCTGTATGGACCCAATGAATTATTTTCAAAAACCATTGGAAAGCAGAGATTTTGGGCTTTAAAATGGATGGGTCATATGTTATTTAGTACTTACTAAAAACAAGTAACAAATAATGCAAAATGCCAATTTATTTATATTTTTATTGCATCGGGTAGTTGGTGTTTCCTTGATGTCCATTGCAAATTTCATCATCTCGTTTGGATAAATAACGAAATATCGAGCTAAAAATATGTACAAACTCTGTTTAAACAATATTTTGCAATTTGGATTTTTTTTAAATAAATCAAATAATATTTAGGATGTTTGTAAGTTTTAAATAATCATTTGATTCATTTATTGGATTGCACCACAAAATTAAATGCTGTTTTATTTTTAGATGTTGTGACATTCAATTACATAAATGAACCACTATACCACTGGCTCTCAAAGAGTTTGTTATAAAAAATCAAAAAAACCATAAGCAGCATGCAGTATTAGTCCAGTCACAATGTACATTTGAAAATGCAATTATGTATGCAGATGATACATCTGTTGTAGTAAATCTGCATTTACCAACGATTTTCAAATAAAAATTAAATGCAATTTTCATTAAGTTTTAAGAAGGGTGTCCACGGAACCTTTTAGTAATTAATATTAATAAAAACCAAACAATATTATTCAAAAATAGAACTAATTTTGATATTAGGTTAAATCAAACTGAACTGAAGTAATACAGCAACAACTCTATAATATGTATTGATAATGTCTGTTCAAAACTAATAAAGACCACTTTTGCTATTATAAATCTGAGAAAGGAACTACCTGTATCACATCTTGTGTCTACATATTATTCTCTTGTCTACGCGCAATTAATTATAATATTATAACATTGGGTCAATCAAAGTTATTTAATTAATCATCATAATTAATGTACATCATAATTTTATTAGAAATAAGATGAAATTATATTATCTATTTTTATAATTAATTTCAATCAAACAAAATTACTATTACTAAAAACTACCTACTATTAATAAAAATACTGATCAAATTAAAGGCATGATCAAATTTATTTACAATGAATGTTTATTGTTATCAATTTACCATCAAATATGTGGTCCGGCTAGCGCGGCTATAAAATTATTTTCCTAGAACGGTGCCGGGACTTTTTAAGCGTAATACGCGCCAACCAATCAAATAACCACCTCGTGCAAGGTGCCCGGTCCAGAACGAGGGGGAACTGGCTAAAAATAGATTTATTTCTAAGAAGTGCGGTCAAGCGGCGGCGATATGACGAATTGTGAGAATCATTTTCGTCAGTCTCCACTCAACGTTCGTTGATTAAAAGTGGTTGTGTTGGCCAGTATTTGCTACAGTTCTTTATTATAAATCAACAATTACGGCACAATTGCAATTGTGATATAATTAAATTACTTTAGAATATTAATATGAAGTAATGATTTAATTTAAATAAATATGTGTTCGTTTTACATAATTAATAGATTAAAATTGTGTATATATGGATATTCCATTTGATATTAGAAAAAGAAAACAATTGTTTTCTTATTTTGGTCGTTGTTTCTTCAAATACGTTTTTATGTATGTGGTATTTTTCTCTTCGCATGGTTTTTAAGGAATATGTATTTACTTCATTATACAGGGAGTTTATAAATGAATGGGATTATGTAATCACTTTAAATGTGCCGCTTTTGTTAAATTGTTCACTAAACTATTTGTTTTGACAGATCAACTTTGACAGCTGTCAAGCAAACATATGAAAACATATGTAGTATAGTGGACGATTTTAAAAAGGCGGCATATTTAAAATTATTACATAATCTCATTCATTTATAAACTCCCTGTATTTATTGGACTAAATGCAGTGGCGTTCGTTTTAAAGGGGTTTGAAATAGTGTTTTCATTGAATTTTATTAAACACTTTGCATTGGGTTTGAGTAATTGATTATAAACTTCGGTTTTTTATTAAATTATATTTGCTTGTCTCTATCTCTTTAGACATTGCAAATTTGTTGCCAGTTGTGATGCTGAAGTTTATCGATGATGTTCGGTTTCTTTGAATGGAGCTACTTTGCACCATTAATTGCTTTGCAATAATGTATTTAATTACATTTTTTGTTTAACAACTTTGATTTGAAAAAGAGACCTTATTAGAAATACGTCATTACAAAGCAAATAAAAAATGCAAATGAAGAGAATCCGTATAACGGATAGTATGTTGCTTCCAAAAAGTCATCATAAGTGTTTTAATTAAGTGTAAAATACATTATCACCCTTATGCATAGTCATATTTAGTAACTACTAAGATACTACTAGCTGGATATTACTGTTGACCGTATGCATTGTGCTATTTAAAACACTACTAAGCTTAGTTGTCGACTAAAACGTTAGTAGCCAAATTGCCTTGTTTTGTTTGTGATTAAATACATTGCAAATATAACCTACAACTATCAGTTGCAAATATTGATATATTAATCATCATTTTATGACATTTTGCTGTATTTATTGCAATAGATGGTAATATTTCAATATTAGCACCAAAACGTAGTGGTTGCTTCAAGTATATTTAATAAAATAAATTAATGTTATTCATTTAAATAATTAAATTAGTTTAGTGTTTTTCTGTAAGATGGCAGCACATCTAAAATTAAGTTATAATATTAATATGACAGCAGCAAACATCTGATGCTATGCTTTTTGACTCTTACTCTAACTAAACATAATGGTTATTTATTTATTTTAATAATACTTTAAAATTATTAAACGTTATAAATTGTGTGTTATCTTATGTTTTCAAGTTCTTTCAATTTAGATAACAATAAATTATATATTAAAACAAAACAAAAATATATTTTTACATTTGCATAATTTTTTTCAATCAATTTTGTTAATTAGGTTTTTATTTACAAGTTCTACATTCATTATTGAATTTTTATTTTTGTTCAAAACCTTTTCTTTATTTGTTTTTACCGCGCAAAAATGGGACTTACAACAAACTTCATGTCACATAATACTATGTTGCCAAAACATAATTTTATAGTTAGTAGCTACTAACTAAATTATATTAAAAATCAACTATGCATATGACACATTTAGTATGGTGTAAGTAGCTCCTAGTAAGTAACGTTTTAGTAGCATACTAACCAAACAACTATGCATAAGGCTGTAAGTGTTTATTATGTACTTATCATCTAAATACTTTTGTATTTATTTTTCTTAATCTCTCTTTCTATTGTGTGTATTAAAAACTTATCACACAGCTTTCTATTAAGTGTAAATTATATCGTCATACAAAAATTGGATGTTTAATCAATGATCTCAATTTTAAAATTTTAAAGATGTTGGCCCTACTTATGGTTTTGTCCTCTATCTTGTCTTCTATTTTATCTTTTATCGGTTATGTTGATTAAATGTAAATGCATTTATTACATTAAAAAAAAAATCATTTTTATAAATTGGTTTGTTGTCCTAAGGTAAATCGTGGTAAGATTAATTTAAAATTATTATTGATTTATCAGGACCTTTCTAACTTTTAATTTAAATTTAAAATTTTAATCAAAACATACTTAAATACATTTTTTATTAAAGCTAGTAACAAGAAATTAATAACTTTTAAACAATTTGGTAAGGTTACCGTTAAATATAGTCTATCAAACAAAATATAAAATAAACATGGGTTTTATTTGATAAGTTACAATAAAGTAACTAAAAAAATATTTGTTGTACCTGACACAAACATCGTGATCTCTTGACATTCACTATCCACATCTTACACAACATCTTTGCGTTGTCTTGTCCTTGTTTTATCCGCATTTCTGGAAACGTTCTCCAGTTTAGTTCTTCTTTTCTCTGCAATACTTGGTTCATTGGTGGTATTCTAAATTAGCACTCCCACGCAATATTTTCTAGGAATATGTTCTTTTTTATTTTTCTGAAGGGTTGTTGCATTTATTCTTACAATGTTTATTAAATTATAAAATAATACTATAGGCCCACATCGTGTGTTTTGGGCTACATTTGACCTCTGGCACAATTGATCTACAAGATCTACATCAACTTCTGTATGAAAGTAGAATTTAAAATGTTTAGTTTCTTAGATTTTAACTGGTACATTTAATTGGTTTAATCATTCGCAAAACTTGGTTGTGTGCCTACATACATTTCAAAATTCATTTTTTTCTTTTTAGATTTCATATTTCCATTGTTGGATATGCCTCTTTAATTTATTTCCATGCTTTTTGTTCATTGCTGTTCTTATCCAAGGTTTTCATATTGTCAATCGGTCTTGTTTTGGGTTTTCTAATACTGGAAGACCGCAAGGTTCATAGTGTATGCCAACTTTACATTGACTGCTGCAAAGACTTTTTTTCCATATTTTGTAGTTAAGCTGCGCTGGCAAAAAAACATTGCCGCTAAAATGCAAGTAATTGTTCGTTGATTACATTCGCTTAGTTTTGATTCTGAAAATGTGTGCACATTCTTTATGCAAATCTTAGATTGGTGCCAATTTGTCTTTATTTTCTAATTTGTCTCTAACAACGTTAAAGCGTAAACATCTCATTAAAAATTGATTCAAGTCCATTTCCTCCTTTACTGTTGTCTCAACAATTGTGTATATTTTCGTCATCATCAAGAACAGTAGCCGAATGAAAGCTGTGATTTCTGTAGCGTCCGCCCGCTTGGCTGCTAATGTCCACTGGCATTTGTGTTTAGTATTCTCAATAAAAATATTGGTTATATGTCATTTTATTAAATCTAAAATATTGGTTGCAGAGGTTTTATTCCTAGCTTCAGCTTTTAAAAACTTAAAAAAAAGCTGATTTCAGAATTGTCGAAAACATTTATTGTCACTTATTTCTTGCTCAGACACAGAATCGTGATCACTTGGATAAACATTATCAGTTTTTTTATTTTCTTCATTTTCATCATTTTTATTATTTTTACTGCTTGGTTTACACTCTCCAAACCATTGCATTTAAACATTTGGATCTCCACTTATTTATATTTTTTGTTTTTTGTTCCGCTAACTTTTTAAACCTATAAAATAACAATTATCCATCCCATTAAACATAATAATAATATTATACAAATAATAACCTAAAATTTTCAATAAATTAATTTAAATAATTATGAACCGCAGCCTTGGTCATAGTTCACGGTTAAGTAGTCAATAAAAATTAGTAATAAAATTTCAAAAATAATATATACTTGATTAGTTAAAGTATATCCCGAATGGCAAGTCTGTATAGATTATGACTTATTTTCAAAAATCATAAGAAAGCAAAGATTTGGGCCTTACTATGGATGGGCCACGCATTATTTGTTACATGCCAAGGTTAAAAGATTTAAAAAAAAAAGTGTACTTCTTTCTAGTTTAAGATCAATCTACAAATCAAAATTTAATATGATAATTAAGAATTAATTTATTTTCAAAAATTGTTATTTAAAAGTTGTAAAGTATTTGTTTTGCAATGTTTGTATTGCATCTGGCAATTTTTATCATCTTTTTTGAATTAATAACGAAAAGTAAACATATAAATTACATCTCTTCTCTGTCTCTCTTCTTATTGTGTAAATCGAAAAATTATACTAAATGTATCATTATACATTGGGGTTTACATTTTGTTGTCAAGTTTTGATGAGCAGAATTTTATTCGAATAGCAAAAAAAAACATTTTCAAGTTTTGGCGCCGATAGGTAAATGTCTTTATGGTGCCGGCAAGCGCAAAAAAGAAGTAAAATTGCCCAAAATCGGTTCAGGCAACAATAGTTGTTAGTGATAAACTTGATCTATAAAATGTTGTTTTCTATTAGATTTTAGGTTAGATCCACAAAATGCAATATTGGTTGTGGACGTGCAAGTTGAATTCTTTATGTTTTCATAGATTTGGTTGGTTTTGGTTCTTTATTTCTTGCAAAAATTAAAATATATGACTGAAAATATATTCAAGTTTGGCCTTTTTCGTTTCGCCGATTAAACTGTATAAAAATATTGATAGCATAGATTTATTTTTAAATAGAGTAGTTGGTCATGGTCATGGCGTTAATTCAATTTATACTAGATTTTACGGCTAATTTTTTTTTTTTTTTTTTTTATTTATTGTCATATAAATTATAAATAATAAATTGTTAAGTAAGTTTTTTTTTTCTCTCCCCACTTGCTGCTTTGCATCTTTCCATGTATGGTCGGCTGCAGAGCTTCGTATTCGGGGCACCATTTATCTTCTTTTTTTTTTTTTTGTGTGTGCATTATCCTTTTTTTTTTCTTTTATTTTTTTTTTAAACTCTTTAAAAGTTTTCGTTTTTTTTATATTTTCAGGTAGTTGATTGTACGTGATTAGTCCATTTCCTAGTATTGTTTTTTTCGCTTTTTCTGTTCTTGTTGTGTGTACATATATATTACTTCTTCTTCTCGTGTTATGTCCGTGAATTTCTTTGTTTAATATTATTTGTAGATTTGTTTTAATTTCTTTATTTTTAACTTTATATATTAGTTTGCATTTTTCTATTTTTATTTTTTCGTTAATGTTTGTTTCGTTAATTATTTTGTATATTTCTTCTGTTGGTGTTAGCTTTGAAAGTTTATGTATTATTTTAAGTATTTTGTTTTGTTGTCTTTGGATTTTTTGTATATTTGTTTTTGTTGTTTCACCCCATATATTTATTAAATAGTTAATTTTTGCTAAATAAAGTGAGTGGTATATACTTATTGCTGTTTCTTTTAGTATGCATTTTCTGGCTCTATAGACAGCTCCTATTGTTGCTGCGCTTTCTTTTAATAATTTGTTAATATGTGCATCCCAGGTAAGTTTCTCGGATAATATTATTCCTAAGTATTTTGTCTGTTTTGTTCTAGTAATTGGTATGTTATTTATTACAATTTTTATGTCAATATCTTTTGTGTTTTTTTGTCTTATTACCATAAAAGTTGTTTTTTCTTCATTTATTGTTTGTATGTTTTCGTCGTACCATTTAGTTAGTTTCTTAATGTCTGCATTTATGTTTCTTTCTATTGCTTCTTTACTTTTTCCGTGATATATAATACATGTGTCATCAGCATACGTATATATTTCACCAGTCAGATTTATATTATATATATCATTTATGTATAGTATATACAGTATTGGTGCAAACACTCCACCTTGTGGTACTACATATTCTGCTTCCGTTGTTTTACTAAGTATGTTGTTTATTTGTGTTCGTTCTGTTCTGCTTTTAATATATGTTTTTAACAGTTTTAAATTTGTGTTTCTTATTCCTAATAACTCCATTTTTTTAATCAATTTGTTTTTGTCAATGGTATCAAAAGCTTTCTTCATGTCTATAAATATTGGTATAACATACTGTTTCTTGTCCAACTTTTCTGCTATATGTTGTATTATATCAGTTGTTATGCCCATTGTGTTTGATTTTTTTTGGAATGCGTATTGCTTTTTATTTATAATATTATGTTTGTTTATGTGTGTCATTAATCTGTTATATATTGCCTTTTCTGTAATTTTGCTCAGAACTGATATAAGTGATATTGGTCTATAGTTCACATTTTGATTTTTCTCCTTTTTTGTATATTGGTTTTATTATTTGTTTTTTAAGTATTTGTGGGTATTCACCTGTTTGTATCATTTTATTTATGAGTTTTTTCAATATTGGTGCTTTTTTTTATGACTTTTATCACTTCATGGGTTATTTGATCTTCTCCTGGCGCGCTTCTTATTTTTAGTTGTTGGATTATTTCTTCTATCTCTTCTTCTGATGTTTCGTTAAATGTAGCTTCTTCTTCAATTCGTCTCTTGTACAGTCATCCAGTTGTTTTAAAAAGATGGAACTGCTTCTAATTGGTAAAATGTGCTTTGCATAAAATTTCAAGGCTCAAGTTCTCATCGCATTGTAGTTTTTGTGAACAAGACCTACATTCATTTGGCCGTTACGTATAAGACCTTAATGTCAAATACAGTGTTAATACACAACCTTAAGGCCTCAGTTTATAGCGCAGTCTCAACTGTAGCAGCGTTATTTTTGTTTTTTAAGGATTTTTTTCTTTACGGAGATTCAGCTCTTCCTAAGGCTTTATGTTTGGGATTGGGGTTACTCAAAGGTAAACAAACCCTTTTGTTCTCCTTTGCCGACGTAACAGACTGCTTTAGTACTACACCTGCCCTGTGTTGTTTTCTTCTTTGCTGTTTATCGAATTTAATTGTTATATTTATTATTTCTTTTTCTTATATTATGATGTAGGTGAATTATCCTGGTTCCACAATTATTGGCATTCAGCATTGTTTCAACTTCTTAGTTTCTTCACTGATGAAGATGAAGTGGGTACATTTCGTAATGGCTTGTGTGAACAAGTCTTATATCCTTATACTGCTGGTATCGGTAACTTTCACTGATTTTGAATTTTTGGAGGTAAATACCAAAGCATCCATGTCACCCTAGGACTTCACTTATGTTCACATCCTTAGGTTGATCAGTGAGTTGGTCTAGTTAGCTTTATCCATTTTTCTATAGAATTCTATTCTTTTCACGCGTTAGGTACTTTGCTTATAAATTCGGTTTTCTTCAAATAGACTTTTTGATGAAAATATAGAACTAAATATTTGAATCCATAATAACATTCCTCACCGCCTTTTTTCAAATTTACCTCATTATTCAATTACTAAAATTTATAACTTAGATTCAGTTAATTAAGTTATAACGTATATAACATAATAATTAAATAAAATGTATTTAATTGAATAATATCTAGTTCGAGTTGTGCACAAATCCGGAGCGGAGCGAAGTGAACGCGGCCAGTACTTACAATCGACTGAGTTTCGGTGTTATTTTCATTTAAACAGACTGCGGCGCAGTCTCTGTTTCGGTGTTTTGGGTTTTTGGCTGCTACATTTTCGTCTATTTAGTTGCGCTTCTTGTTAGAGTTATCATTCAACAGTTTCAGATAGTGTTAGGTTACAGAACTTTAGCAATTTGATTGGAACTCTATCTGCCCCACATGATTTTCTGGTAGTCATCAGGTAATAAAATATTAAAATAAAATATGGCTAGAGATGATACAAGTAGATAAAATGGTACACAGTAAACATTATCACAAAATATTAAAAGAAGGCATTAGTGAACAATAATAAGCACACGTATATCAGGTACATAAATATTTGTTCCTTTAAATAAATAAAAGCCGAGTGGGGGTTGAAAGGTCTATAAATGGTAGTACCTGGATGTTGTGGTTGGGAAACTCTCTGTGGACTGCTTCGGTGAACTCTGGGGTAGAGTAATAACTTCTCTTTTTTTCATAATTGAAACGTAGGGTGATCGTTCCTTCCCAATATATGCCAACGTCCTCTACTATCAAGTTGCCGTTTTTTTCGAAAGTCAGATCAGGTATCTTTCTTCCGACGGCGGTATAGTACCGTCCAGTGTACACATTCTAACGTTTGCAAGACGCCATATCGTGGATTAGGAATACGATCCGGTCGTGTCTCTTATCACGCATCCCTTTAGTGATTTCACACTTTTGGAGCACGTGAGACAGGGACTCTACTCGACCGCAAACTTCGCGGCAATGTCTGGTATAAAGCGGATTCGCGGGGATACCCATCGTAGGGAGCATGTTTGATCTGAGACGAATGGTCTTGATAAATGTCTTGCCGTTTCAGTTACTCGATGGTGCTCTAAGCTAGTCCGAGCAAGCAGGAGACGACAAGCATTGACGACAACAGCCTGTTTCCGGAGTAAGAGGTTTTTAAAACCTGCAAAGCTTTGGGGCGTATATCGTTGGATGATATACTTTACAAGCTTGGAGTGTAAATGATTAGTAATTACCCAAGCCCTTCGAGAACCTTCTCCTTTCCATCTCTTTTACAATAAGCTTTTATGATGTCATATTGGAAGCGTTTTTAACATTTATCGTCACAAGTATACATATTTCTCTTGTTTTAAAGGTTTTGTTCATTTTTTTTCTGATCTCCTTGACTTTGTTTATGGCTGGCACCGTGGACTTTTTCACTCTAAATCTAAATTGCAGGTCTGAGAAGTTTTATTCTTTTCCAAGTTTTTTTTTTTTGAGCTTTGCTACCACCATCTGTTCATATAACTTTCCGCAGGTGTCAAGAAGACACATTGGACGGTAAGATCTAGGATTTTCTTCATGTTTTTCTGGCTTCTTTAAGAGTATTTGCTCTTTTCTACTTCTCCCGGTTTTTTTTTTCATGCATTCTGTGTTAACGACATTCAGTATGGTTTCCGGTATTCCACGGCTATCTTTACTACTTTTTTGGCTTGCTTTGCGTAACTCCTCTGGCGTTAGTTCTTTTGCTTCACCGTCCGTTATTTTTTTTCCCACTTTGTTTCCGTGTGTGCTGGGAACAAATCTTAGAAGGTGTTCTTTCTCTTTTACTTCTTGCCGTGGTCTTGGCCTAATTTTTTTGGCGGCTATTTGTACGCATCCCTCTATATGATTTTCTCAATGTTCTCGTTCAGTTCTCTTCGCTTATTCTCTTTGGATTTCAGAATTAAAGTTTTTATAATATGTTGTATTTTTTCTCTACTTTTACTGCCGGTGCCTTTTTTCCTAGCTATTTCTAATGTTCGTGCATTCTGTTCTAGCTTCCGCTCCTCTTTTGTCCACCAGATAGATGACTTGTTCTATGCTGTTTGATCTTTTTAGTACTTAGTACTTATTGCACATGTTTGTAATTTTGCTGACTAGAGTTTTAGTTTTCGTTATTTGCCTTTTATCGTGACACTTTCTAAGGCTTCTGAACTTTGTTTTGTGTCGTTCAATTTAGTTTTTTTTTTTACTTTAGACTTTCTTACATCCTTTCTCTTTGCTACCTCAAAGAGGATGTACATGTGCCAGTTTAGAGACTCGAGTTCTGTTGCAATTCCTCTAGTTAACAATTCTTGTACCAGGTTTTCTGTGCGGTCAATGTATGTTTTTTGTTCTCGTCTGACAAACATAGGATTAGTAAAATCATTTATAATGAGGATCCCATTTCCCGTCGCCTATTCCTTAAGTATTTTTCCTCTTCGTTTCTCTTTTATTGATCACTGGGGATTTAAAGTTAAAAGCTTCTGTCGCAATAATTTCTTTTTTGGCCCTTTTCACTTCCAAACTCTTTAAATTCTGCGATGGTACAATTTAGAGAGATATAGCATGACATGATTCTGATATGATTGATGTGTATCCAAGCCTTTTTAGTCTTTTTATTTCCCACTTGAAGTTTTTTTGGCATTATTTGGATCATAGTGTCGCAATCTGTGATCTTCTTTTTTAGCAATTTTGGTGTTTGATTTACTCATTATGATGATGTATGAGATAGAATTTCTTGCGGTTACCTTCAAGATATTATAGGTAGCCACCAATCTGGCTACGTTAATCTGCAGAATTCTCAGCGTCTTTGAGGTTTTTAGTATCTTTACTAAGTTGTCTCCGATTTACTGTCTCCTTTTTTGTTCTGAGCTTGACCGGTCGTCTATTTTTGTGTTTATTCTTTTCCGCTTCTCTGTCTAAAGTTTTGTATATAAGACATTTAAATTTACCACTGTCGTGTTTGTCTATTTTACAATCAAGGCAGTATTACTGTTCTGTGCACGCGTGGGTGGTATGTCTCTCTGTACCGCATCTCCAGCAAGCTCTGGTTATTAGTTTTACACGACAGTTTACCATGCCCACTCTGATAAATATTTTATATATACATCGAAATGCTAGTTAGCCAAATCGTATTTTTGTCCAAAGGCAGCATAAACGTCACACGATAATAAAAGATATGACGGAGCACTGTCTAACACACCAATCACTTTGTAAAACAAGTAGCTTCAGTGAGCAAGAGTATACACTAGAAAGTTTAACAAAACTAAAAAAAAAAATGTGGCTCTTATAGAACCAGTCTCACGGCATATAATAATGCCCTAAAGAAACCCAAAAGAGGACAATTAATCAAAGGCACTTTTCCTGAGCTCTACGCTGATGGAAGCTCTTAATCTAGAGGACTTGGAATTACCAAAAAAAAAAAAACAAAATAGGGGATCAACACATTCCAACCAATCGCCAGGAGCAGATGAAATCTATCCCACCATGGTACAGAAAGAGTTCACAGTTCTAAATAAGTCTTTTTGCAAGATTCTCAGAGGAAAGCGGTCAATAGTAGTATATAAATACGAAATGTTTTTTTTTTTTTTACAAAAACAGACGGTTCGACCACTGCATCAGCAATACTTGTACTGGTACTGGTGCCTACCAAACGAAAAATATTGCGATTTAGCTATACGCCTGCTAGTCAGTGCAGAAACACCATCTAATGAAAAGAAATAACTTTGGGTGCTTTTTTGAATATCGAGGGACATTTGATCATACTACCTTCAAATCCATCGCAAAGGCACTGGAAAGCCAAGAAACAGGCCCAATTTTGCTCTATGCTCAAAAACCAGATTTGGGATATTTGTAAGTTTTTAATAATCTCTTGTTACCTACATTTATTAGATTGCACCACAAAATGAAATGCTATTTTATATATAGATTTAACTATTGTGTCATTTAACTACATAAATAAACCACCACACCACTGGCTCGCGAAGAGTTTGTTATTAAAAATTAAAAAACCAAAAGCAGCATGTGATTAGTGAATTCTTTGTGATGTGCCGGATTAGTCCAGTCCATTTGGGTATGTATGCAGATATGATACATCTGTTGTAGTAAATGCTGCAAACACAAACGAACTTGAAATTAAATTAAATGCAATTTTCTGTGAGTTTCAAGAAGGGTGTCTACGGAACCCATTAGTAATTAATATTAATAAAAGCCAAACAATATTATTCAAAAATAGAACTAATTTTGATATTAGGTTAAATCAAACTAAACTTGGTAATACAGCAACAGCTCTATAATATATATTGAAAATGTCTAACATAAATCTAAGAAAGGAACTACATGTATCACATCTTATTTCCACATATTATTCTCTTGTCTACCGCGCAATTAATTATAATATTATAACATTGGGTCAATCAAAGTTATTTAATTAATCATAATAATTAATAGTATTTGTTTCTGATTATTGCACAGTTTAAAATATTTGAGGTTAAGATATTTTAATATAATTTATATATACTTTATTGTGCTGATTTAGTTATTTTAATTTTTATTAAGACCTGTTTCGGCTGTTAGGCCATCATCAGTTTTATTTTTTCACAGATATTGTTGTGTGTTGCGGGTGGTGTGAATTGTGTGAATAATATATATATACTATATTATAATATTATAAAAAACTTAAAAAAATTTAAAAACCTCAAAAATTTGAAAATCTTCATAAACTTTCGAAACTTCAAAAACTTTAAAAACTTCATAAAGTGTCTAAATTTTAAAAACTTTAACAACTTTAAAAACCTCAAAAAGTTCAAAAACTTCAAAAACTTCAAAATATTGAAAAACTTGAAAATCTTCAAAAACTTTAAAAAATTTAAAATCTTTAAAACTTGAAAACTTGAAAACTTTTGGTCCAGAACCTAAAATGGCAAAGTTATTCGAGAAGGCGCCAAAAAAGGCAAATTGCGGCGTTGCCTTTGAAGATGGCCGCCCCCTCCCAATACAAAAAATGTAGCTAATTTTTAGGCCGACTTTTCGTCTGTAGGCACTTTTGGTCCATGTCCTCTTCGTCCTTCTCCTGCTCCTCCTCCTCTTCCTATTTGTCCGCCTCCTCCTCTTCCTCTTTGTCCGCCTCCTCTTCTTCCTATTTCTCTTTCAGCTCCTCTTTGTAGAGCCCGTCGCTCTCGTCGGCGTCGGCGACGACGACGACGACCATCTAGAACAAAAACACACAATAAATATTATAGAAATAAAAAAGAAGAAACCTTTAAATTACCGCCGGCATTTGCATGTGGGGCTGGAGGAGCAGCCGGCGCTGGATCAGCCGGCGCTGGAACTGCTGCTGCCGCCGGCGCTGGAACTGCTGCTGCCGCCGGCGCTGGAACTGCTGCTGCTGCCGGCGCTGGAACTGCTGCTGCGTTATTTTGTGGTTGTGTCTCTGAAAGTGGAATTTAAAAGTGTGGCAAAATTACGTTTAGAAAATATTTAAACTTACGATAATTTCTAATATATTCTTCCATTGCGTCGTCCATGTTTGGCGCGTCCGTCAAAATGTCCATATCTGCTATGAACACACAAAAAAAGTTATTAAAAATCACTCTTCGAGAAAAATTTTAAAAGATCACGTGATCAACAACTTTAACTACCGAACAAAAAATTAACATTAACATTAATCGACAAACTTTAGCTACTCGACAAAACATTAAAAATCACTGTTCGACTAACTTTGACTACTGAACAATAATTTAAAAGCAAATTAATGTAACTACTAAAATTATTATTTGTTTCACATAAAAAATTGTCACTTGCATACATAACTAGTACTACTGACATTTTGTTTTGACATAATAAATTGTCATTTGTATACATAATTAGTGAAATTAGTGACCATTTGTTTCGACATAATAAATTGTGATATACGAAAGACAATTTATTATGTCGAACAATTGAAAATAATTTCAATATTTAAACGTAGGACAGACAATTTTTTATGTCAAACAATTAGTAATAATATGAATAGATAAGTATACGAGAGAAGACAAATTATTATGTTGAACAATTAATAATAATATGAATAGATAAGTATACGAGAGATTATTATGTCATACAATTGAAAATAATTTCAATAGTTGAGTATATACGAAAGAAGACAATTTATTACGTCAAAGAATTAATAATAATTTCAATAGTTTAGTATCAAAAAGGCAATCAATAGTCGAACACTAATCATCAAACTTTAGCTGCTCGACAAAAATTGAAAAACACTCCTCGACTAACTTCAACAATAGAATAGTAGAACAATAACTTAACATACACACACATCGACAAATTAATTCTAACAACATAATAAATTATCGTATGCATATTGAAAGTATTGTCAATTGTTTCGATATATAAAAAAATAACATGCGCATACTCGACTACTGAAATTTTTATCAACATATAAATAATAAATTATCATGTGCATTCTCAACAACTAAAATGATGATTATTATTATTAATTATGTCGCATTCAGAGAATATGGGCAATCACAATTGTTGAAACATTTGCAATAACTGAATATGCCAATTAGTTACAAAATAAAGTAATAGACATGTACTTACTTGCAAATTACTTGCACCGGGAACAGCAACAATTAAATTAAATATTGGAAGTCACACACACAGGCACACAGCAATTGCGGTTAGTTAGGAACGCAAAGCGCAGAAGTGAAAAGTAGGCAAACGACGTCACATGTAAACAAGTGGCGCCAGCTACTAGCAAGTATAAACAACTTGAGTGTTGTGGGTATTGTTAAGATGGCTCTAGTGTGTGTGTTTGTGCGTTACATACAGGGTGTTGGACAAGAAACGTACGACTGAATTACGTTATTTTTTAACCGATTTTTATGATTCGAAGACCATTTTTTTTTAGGCAAGTACACACAAATTTGTTTTTATTTTTAGTACCGTTGCTGTGGCAACTAACTTTATTTCTTCAAATGCAACATACATTTTTTAATTGTTTGAATCTTTATGGTATTTTCAATACAACCATGTAAATAAAATATACTTTTGTGTAAAATATATATATGCACGCGGCGTCTAAACTCTGTTTTATGAATTTTTGGTAAACCATATAATTTAGGAGAGATTGAGTTACAAATTTTTAACTTTTTATTGTCATCAATTGTTATAAAATTTTTGTTGTATTATATATTTTATTAAACCCCATTATGTTTAGTTTGTATTTTATTAGTTGGGTCTTTATCAATTTTTAAATATGTATTTTTATCGTTTAAAATATCATTTATTTTTAAGTCATAATCTTTTTTATACATAATAACTGTGGCATTTCCTTTGTAATATTAATTGTATACGAAAGACAATTTATTATGTCAAACAATTGAAAATAATTCCAATAAGTGAGAAGACAATTTACTATGTTGTACAATTAAAAATAATTTCAATATGTAATTATGTAAAGATAATTTATTATGTCAAACAGTTGTCGATAATAATTTCAATATTTAAGTATAAGAATGACCATCTATTATGTAGAGATAGTAATTTCAATAGTTAGGTGTACACAAAAAAGACAATTTATTATGTCAAACAATTAAAAATAATTTCCATAGTTGAGTATACAAGAGAAGACAGTTGTCAAAACAGTTAATAATAGTTTCAACGGTTAAGTATACGACAATTTATTATGTCAAAGAGTTAATAATAATTTCAATAGTTAATAGGTATACAAACACTAATCATCAAACTTTAGCTGCTCGACAAAAAAATTGAAAACCACTCCTCGTCGACCAACTTTAACAACTAATTAATGTAACTACTAAAATTATTATTTGATTCACATAAAAAAAAAATGTCATTTGCATTTGCATACATAACTACTGACCGATTAGTAATTATTTCGACATAATAAATTGCGATTTGTTTACATAATATTAATTTAGTATACAAAAAACAATAAATCACACACACACACACACACACACACACACACACACACACACACACACAACACTCAACCTGCCTTTTTTGCAGCTACAACGGGAAAGAATAATTATGCATGAAGAAATAAAACAAAAACAAATAATAATTTTTTTTTTTATTGAAAATATGATTTTCCATATATATTTATGTAATATATTCCTCTTCCTCTTCCTCTTCCTCCTCTTCCTATTCCTCTATGTCCTCCTCCTCCTCCTCTTCCTGTTTTTCCTTGTCCTCCTCCTCCTCTTCCGTTTTCTCCTTGTCCTCTTTGTCTTCCTCCTCCTCCTCTTTCTATTTCTTCATGTCCTCTTTGTCCTCCTCCTCTTCCTATTTGTCCGCCTCCTTCTCTTCCTCTTTGTCCGCCTCCTCCTCTTCCTATTTTTTTTGTCTTCTTTCTATTTGTCCTCCTTCTCTTTCAGCTCCTCTTTGTAGAGCCCGTCGCTCTCGTCGGCGTCGGCGACGACGACGACGACCATCTAGAAGAAAAACACAATAAATATTATAGAAATATAAAAGAAGAAACCTTTAAATTATTATTTCGTGGTTGTGTCTCTGAAAGTGGTATTTTAAAGTGTGGCAAAATTACGTTTAGAAAATATTTTAAAACTTACGATAATTTCTAATATATTCTTCATGTTTTCATTGAATTTTATTTACCACTTGTCTGAGTAAATGATTTTATACTTTTGTTTTTCATTATACTATATTTGCTTGTTTTATTTCTTTAGACATTGCAAATTTGTTGCCAGTTGTGATGCTGAAGTTTATCGATGATGTTCGGTTTCTTTGGTTGAAGCAACACGATGGAGCTATTTTGCACCACTAATTGCTTTGCAATAATGTTTATAATTACGATTTTTGTTTAACAACTTTGATTTGAAAGAGAGACCTAATTAGAAATACGTCATCACAAAGCAATTAAGAAATGCAAATTAAGAGAATCTGTATAACCGATAGTATGTTAGTTCCAAAAAGTCATCATACGTGTTTCAATTAAGTGTAAAATACATTATGTATTTATTATGTACTTATCATCAAAATATTTTTGTATTCATTCTTCTTAATCTCTCCTTCTATTGTGCATATTAATATACACAGCTTTCTATTAAGTGTAAATTATATCGTCATACAAAAATTGGATGTTTGAATGGATACTGCGTTTTTCTGAATCTAGCTATCATCTGGGTGGTAAGCGATAATCTTAATTTTAAAATTTTAAAGATGTTTGCAATACTTATGGTTTTAGTTGTTAATAGTTGTTAATTACTTTTGCATATAGTATTTATATTTTAAATTGTATAATTAAAAATTTTTTTTAAATTTTTTTTTAAATTTTTTTTTTTTTTTTTTTTTTTTTTTTTATACTTTTATCATTTTTAATATTAAAAATAATAAAAGCATATAAAAGTATAAAAAAATTTTAATTATACAATTTAAAATACTTATGGTTTTGTCTTAATTCTTTTTTTCCATCTTATCGTTTATCGATTATATTTTTTTTTTCACAAATGGGTTTGTTGTCCTAAGGCAAGTGGTGGTAAGATTAATTTAAAATGATTATTGGTTTATCAGGACCTTTCTAACTTAAAATACATTTTTCATTAAAGCTAGTAACAAGAAATTAATAACTTTTAAACAATTTGTAAAGGTTGCCGTTAAATATAGCCTATCAAACAAAATATGAAATTAACATGGGTTTTATTTGATAAAATACAATAAAGTAACTAAAAAAAATATTTGTTGTACCTGACACAAACATTCTGCAAATGATCTCTTCACATTCACTATCCACATTTTACACAACATCTTTGCGTTGTCTTGTCCTTGTTTTATCCGCATTTCTGGAAACGTTCTCCAGTTCAGTTCTTCTTTTCTCTGCAATACTTTCGTTCATTGGTGGTATTCAAAATTAGCACTCCCACGCAATATTTTCTAGAAATATGTCCTTTTTTATTTTTCTGAAGGGTTGTTGCATTTATTCTTAAAATGTTTATTAAATTATAAAATAATACTATAGGCACACACGATGTGTTTTGGGCTACATTTGACCTCTGGCACAATTGATCTACAAAATCTACATCAACTTCTGTATGAAAGTAGAATTTAAAATTTCTAGTTTCTTAGATTTCTACTGTTACATTCAATTGGTATAATCATTCGCAAAACTTGGTTGTGTGCCTACATACAATTAAGTCAATCTATGGAAATTTGTATTGCTATTCAGATTACAATCTATTACATATTATTTTTGTCAATGAAACTTGTTGGGAAATAGTTTTTTATTCTTGAAACTTGAAACTGACATTTATGCTATAAATATGAATCCTTTGTTTTTTTATTTGGATGTTTTTATTAAATATAACAATGTCGGTATACCAGTTTTTTTGAGGCAGTCGGTTTACACGGTTCTGAAACTAGTGCAATATCTATGTTATTTTTTTTCCCATTTTGATACAATATGTCTGTTGCTGCTCTATCTATATTTAGATTAACTTTTTTATTATTGGATTTTGATTCTCTCTCTTTTGTCGATTTTTTGCTGTAGCTACTGCTTTTCAGTATTCTATGCATGCCAACCAATTTGCTTTGTGTAATTTTTCTTTACTTCATTAGCACCCTGGTTTTTAAACCTTCTTTTACAATCTGTCTTGTTTTTCCACAATTGTAACAGGGCGTATCTGTTACACTATCGTATGTACATTAATCTGATTTGTGTTCGAATCTTAGACATTTGCGGCATTTAACCGGTTGGTACTTTTTTTCTACTTACCGTTTTTATATTGCCTTCGTTCAGTAGTTTAAGGCCTTCCCATGTTGGTAGAGTACCGACCGCGTATTGTAGCCAGTCTTTATTTGGTTCTTTAGACATTATTATTTCAATCTTTTTGTTTAGTCTAGTTTTTGCAATTATTGTTCCTATTATTTCTTGTTTTGTTGTTAATTCATTTTTGATAAACAGTGATATTGTTTTATTTATTTTTTGTAATTTTGTTCTTGTTTTTGCCTCTTTTCTTTTCGTAGGACGTCCTATTGCCACCTATTTAATTCTAACATTTTCATTTTTTATTTCTTCTTATTTTTGTTGTTTCAACTCCCATTTTAATTGCTTCTATTGTTTAGCATATGTTTCACCCTCTACAGTTTTAACTGATAATATTTTTTAATTTTTGTTTTATTTTATTGCTTTTTCCATCCTTCTTTTTTTGAATTTGTTTTTATATTTTCAACAATTATGAAGTTTTTTATGTAAGTATTTAATTAATTTTTATGATATTTTACAATTAATAATTAAAATTTCCTTTTTTTATATACTTATATATACATTTTTTAAATATTGTATAAATGTACTTAATTTTATAACTTTTTTAAATTTTCATTTCCTTCCAGAGTTTTGGAATTTTTTTGCTTATATATAAATTGGCGTCGGCTGTATGAACATATAAATAGCGAACACGCTTAATCGTTTTCTTCAATTGGCATTAGTTTAGAGCATCTTCGAGTTTTTAGCAATTGTATTTATAATAGTTGATAAATTTATACGAGGGAAGTTTTTTATGTTATCTACCTAGCTAGCCAGACAAACCATATTATACTTTTCAAAGTTACAACCATTAATACAAATACACTAACGACTTTCTAGTAACAGGATGCATAAATTCATGCAGGTATGAAAAAAATAAATCTTCGGATGTGTCAAAACCATGCCTTAATTTTTGCTTGGCTCGCATCCACATGACCTCTACATTCGATGTCTTCAGGGTCTACAAAACTTTTCCTGATGGACAACCACTTGATGTGCGTATATACCATTGTTAATTACTTTGACGTTAGAGTAGCTTCTCCACGCGCCAGACACTATTATCGTACCCGGCACTACATACGTTGAAAAAATTTACTTTTGTCTATTACCACAGTTTTAGAGTTTCCCTACTTACTACCGCCTTCCCCCCTCCCTTCTCCTCTATCGTCAAATTATTTCCCACCCACATACCGCACACATCTCGGAAAAAGTTATGCCAATCATGAAAGGTATGATTTGATTGCTACTTTCTGAACTATCAGCTTCATTAACAATCAAATTTTCAGGAAGCTCATGGCACTATCTATAAATGACATAAATCAGATTGTGGTAAATTTAATTTCGACTTAGAAAAAAAAGACTTATGGCCCTTCATTGATAACCACTGCAAATTTTATCATCTCTTGTGGATTAATAACGAAATGTTTAGCAAACATATAAAATAACTCTCTCTTCTGTCTCTCTTCTTATTGTGTGAATCAAAAAGTTATCATAAGTTTTAATTTAGTACAAAATGTCATCATCATTATACATTTGAAGTAGGCCTTAAGAGGTTGAGGATAAATGTGCCGCAAGCGCAAAATATGTATTTTTATAACGAACTTCTGATATAACGTACTATTTTTTAAGGTCCCCTCAGATATGTTAATAACCAAGCTTTACTGTATGTTGATGTTTAAAATTTGAAAGACTTTTTCCAATTATAACCACTGAAAATTAATTAATTATATATTTAATTTAAGCAATAAATATCAAAATTTAAATATACATATTGCAAAAATACCAAGAAAAAAATTAAAACCATTGTAAAAGATGATTATATCTTGGGTTGATTCTCCATGTAATGTAGATGTTTATTATGTTGATATTTGGTTTTAATTAATACACTGGTTACATTTCATACTTCGTTGGTATTTATTAATAATCATTTATTAGTCGTATACTAATTGTATAATTATTCCATGATAATGATATGATAATCATGATTAATTTACTTCTATTAACTCTTATTGACTATATTATATTAACTCTATTCACTGTCGTCTTCACTTGCACCCTGGTTTATATACCATTTCAACGCAGTCCAATGTCACAGACTTGGAATGCGCTGATAGTGCAAGGTGAGTGATATTATGTATTATTACTTATTGTAATAATACATAACATATTTAGTTTAACATTTACATTGTATAACCCTGGAGGAAGGTTGGCTATTACGCCACAACACCATCTCATTTAAATTTTTATTTTTTTTACAACCAGAAATTGATAAATCACCAATTTGTTTTACCTCAACTTCAACGCAATTAAAACGATGCTGAATTTGCAAATAAAAATTGTGAATTTGTAGTAATTATAACTAATTATAACTTATAATAATAATTATTCTCCTGCTTTTGATCAATTTTTGCAAACTCAAGCAGTTTGCCAGTCTTACCTCAGTTCACTTCAGAGAATCTCCGCTGGCAGTTATTGAGGGTAATTTCCTTCCAAGCGCACCTCCCAAACCCTATTGCAGGTGCGGATGACAACTGAGATGGTGATTGGGCACCTGCTGTCCACTTGATGGGAATTCTTCTTGCCTTTGAAGATAATTACCGTGCGGTTCTCTCTCCACACTTGGGGATATGCGAGAGCATAAGCATTGCATTGAATATGAGCAAGAGCTTTTCCGTTGGGCCACTGTCGTAAGTCTGTCGTTGTCAGTCTGTCTAGTCCTTTAGCTGGGGATTTGTTGTTAGCTAGTGCCCTGTAGATTTCCTCTAAAGAAATTGGTTGACTGATATCCATCAACAGTAGGGCGATCTTCTGCAACTGGAACTGAGTTGGTAACACCGACACTTTCCAGGATCTCAGCATATCTGGCCTCTACATCTGCTAGCGCTGGGAAAACGCTAGCAGCTGCCAGATCATGCCTTTCTATCACCTTGTCAGCCAGATCCTTTCTGCTCTTCGAACACAGTTTTTGTGCTGCTTTGTAGCGGTCAGCCCTTTGAGGAGCTTGATTATTTGCGTTCGCTCTAGTGCAAACGCCGGATGTAGAAAGTCGGGATTTAGGATCTGTCTTAAAATATCCGCGTCAGTCATGTTTGGGATACTGTCTAAAGTCTGTCGTAGGAACACTCTTACCTCGTAGTTGAGTGCCACAGCAGGTGGGGGCGGTTGGCAGTTTAACCGGAGGTGGCAGCTCCGATCTTTCTGGTAGATTTTCGGCTCCCTTTTCGTGTTGGCGGAGCTTGTAGCAGTATGGGACGCTGGATGTGGTGTAGAAATGTTGGGAGGAACGTTTTCTTGACTGTTGTCTGGTTTAGTGCCTCCAGGATACTACACTCGACGAGTTCTGGGGGTCCTGCGGGGTTGTCAAAGAATACGTCTTCTTTCTCTTCCAATATGTTGGACTCCGACCTGGAGCACTTTCGAGGGCTGACAGTTAGAAGGGAGGTGCGGATCTGCAGCCTCGTTTCGGTCCATCGCCATTCTGTCTTGAAGCTGCTTGTATTTTGGCCGCTGCCGAAGTTATTTGACCGCTTCTTTGGAGCGGGAAAGCTTTTCCGATAAATAGGTCATGCGGAGGCCGGGGGGACCCTGGTAGCTAGTTTCGAGCTTGGCCATTGAAATTTTTCGACCACGCTCCATAGTCAAGGTCAAGGCTTGCCTGGTGTATTGTTGCAAGCCTTCCTCGGTTAGTTCTATCTGGTGGTAGCTGGTGGCGTTTACGCGCTTTTTCATTATCGTACGCCTTGCCGCACTCGCAGTCAAACATTGTAAACACTAAATAATACCTTTCGCCAGACAAAGTCTACACTAACATAAAACATGAAATCGGAAACTTTGGTCCCACACTAGGTGGGTTATCAGATTAAGGTTTAAAGTCAGGTCAAAGTAGATTCGTTTGTCGGACCCGTGTTTTGTGGCATGTGCAGGATGATGGATTCTCCTGGTTTGCATTGCACTCTAATATCAGCAAGCGCGAGAAGCAGTTCCGATTCAAGGGCTACTGTTGAATACTTTAATGTACTCGGCTTTATGTGAATGCTTTCGAGAGGGAGAAGGGGATTATTTTTTACCACGATTGTATCAAATATTATTTCGTAAGAAGAATATTGTTAAAGTAAAATGGGAAAGTTAAAAATCGGAGAGAAAATGCTAGCCGAGGCACAACCAATAATAAATTTAAAAGAAAACATAAGATATGCACAACTTGATTTAAAAATTGTATGAATAAAAATGTATAAATTTATAAATAACTCAAATTGGATGCAATATAGAAAAACATTAAATCGGTATGGTTAGTATATTCCAAATTGCAAGTCTGTATGGACCCAATGAATTATTTTCCAAACCCATTGGAAAGCAGAGATTTTGGGCTTTAAAATGGATGGGTCATATGTTATTTAGTACATACTAAAACAAGTAACAAAGATTGAAAGATTTTAAAAAATAATGCAAATACCAATTTATTTATATTTTTATTGCATCGGGTAGTTGGTGTCCATTGCAAAATTTTATCATCTCTTTTGGATAAATCACGAAATATCGAGCTACAAATATGTACAAACTCTGTTTAAACAATATTTTGCAATTCGGATTTTTTTTTAATAAATTAAATAATATTTAGGATGTTTGTAAGTTTTGAATAATCATTTCATTCATTTATTGGATTGCACCAGAAAATTAAATGCTGTTTTATTTTTAGATGTTGTGACATTCAATTACATAAATGAACCACTCGCAAAGAGTTTGTTATAAAAAATCAAAAAAACCAAAAGCAGCATGCAGTATTAGTCCAGTCACAATGTACATTTGAAAATGCAATTATGTATGCATCTGTTGTAGTAAATCTGCATTTACAAACGATTTTCAAATTAAATTAAATGCAATTTTCATTAAGTTTCAGGAAGGGTGTCCACGGAACCCTTTAGTAATTAATATTAATAAAAACCAAACAATATTATTCAAAAATAGAACTAATTTTGATATTAGGTTAAATCAAACTGAACTGAAGTAATACAGCAACAACTCTATAATAATATGTACTGATAATGTCTGTTCAAAACTAATAAAGACCACTTTTGCTATCATAAATCTGAGAAAGGAACTACCTGTATCACATCTTATGTTTACATATTATTCTCTTGTCTACAGCGCAATTAATTATAATATTATAACATTGGGTCAATCAAAGTTATTTATTAATCATCATAATTAATGTATATCATAATTTTATTAGAAATAAGATGAAATTATATTATCTATTTTTATAATTAATTTCAATCAAACAAAATTACTATTACTAAAAACTACCTACTATTAATAAAAATACTGATCAAATTAAAGACGTGATCAAACTTATTTACAATTAATGTTTATTGTTATCAATTTACCATCAAATATGTGGTCCGGCTAGCGCGGCTATAAAATTATTTTCCTAGAACGGTGCCGGGAGTTTTTAAACGTAATACGCGCCAACCAATCAAATAACCACCTCGTGCAAGGTGCCCGGTCAGGAACGAGGGGGAACTGAACTAAAAATAGTTTTATTTCTATGTAGTGCGGTCAAGCGGCGGCGATATGACGAATTGTGAGAATCATTTTTGTCAGTCTCCACTCAACGTTCGTTGATTAAAAGTGGTTGTGTTGGCCAGTATTTTCTACAGTTCTTTATTATAAATCAACAATTACGGCACAATTGAAATTGTGATATAAATTACTTTACAATATTAATAGTAATGATTTAATTTAAATAAATATGTGTTAGTTGTACATAATTAATTAATTACAATCATAAATTTAATTTATTAATTAATAGATTAAAATTGTGTATATATGAATATTCCATTTGATATTAGAAAAAGAAAACAATTGTTTTCTTATTTTGGTCATTGTTTCTTCAAATACGTTTTTATGTATGTGGTATTTTTCTCTTCGCATGGTTTTTAAGGAATATGTATTTAATTCATTATATTTATTGGACTAAATGCAGTGGCGTTCGTTTTAAAGGGGTTTGAAATAGTGTTTTCATTGAATTTTATTAAACACTTTGCTTTGAGTAATTGATTATAAACTTCTGTTTTTCATTAAATTATATTTGCTTGTCTCTATCTCTTTAGACATTGCAAATTTGTTGCCAATTGTGATGCTGAAGTTTATCGATGATGTTTGGTTTATTTGGTTGAAGCAACACCATGGAGCTACTTTGCACCATTTATTGCTTTGCAATAATGCATTTAATTACATTTTTTGTATAACTACTTTGATTTGAAAGAGAGGCCTTATTAGAAATACGTCATTACAAAACAAATAAAAAATGCAAATTAAGAGAATCTGTATAACGGATAGTATGTTACTTCCAAAAAGTCATCATAAGTGTTTTAATTAAGTGTAAAATACATTATGTGTTTATTATGTACTTATCATCTAAATACTTTTGTGTTTATTTTTCTTAAACTCTTAAGTGTAAATTATATCGTCATACAAAAATTGGATGTTTGAATGGATACTGCGTTTTTCTGAAGCTAGCTATCATCTGGGTGGTAATCGATGATCTCAATTTTAAAATTTTAAAGTTGTTGGCCCTACTTATGGTTTTGTCCTCTATCTTGTCTTCTATTTTATCTTTTATCGATTATGTTGATTAAATGTAAATGCATCAATTAGATTAAAAAAAAAAATCATTTTTATAAATTGGTTTGTTGTCCTAAGGTAAGTGGTGGTAAAAATAATTTAATACTATTATTGATTTATCAGGACCTTTCTAACTTTTAATTTAAATTTAAAATTTTAATTAAAACATACTTAAAATACATTTTTCATTAAAGCTAGTAACAAGAAATTAATAACTTTTAAACAATTAGTAAAGGTTAAATATAGCCTATCAAACAAAATATGAAATAAAAATGGGTTTTATTTGATATTGAAGTTACAATAAAGTAACTAAAAAAAAATATTTGTTGTACCTGACACAAACATCCTGTAAATGATCTCTTCACATTTACTATCCACATTTTACACAACATCTTTGCGTTGTCTTGTCCTTGTTTTATCCGCATTTCAGGAAACGTTCTCCAGTTTAGTTCTTCTTTTCTCTGCAATACTTTGGTTTATTGGTGGTATTCTAAATTAGCACTCCCACGCAATATTTTCTAGCATTTATTCTTACAATGTTTATTAAATTATAAAATAATACTATAGGCCCACATCGTGTGTTTTGGTCTACATTTGACCTCTGGCACAATTGATCTACAAGATCTACATCAACTTCTGTATGAAAGTAGAATTTAAAATTTCTAGTTTCTTAGATTTTTACTGGTACATTCAATTGGTTTAATCATTCGCAAATCTTGGTTGAGTGTCCACATACATTTCAAAATTCATTTTTTTCTTTTTCTTTTTAGCTTTTATATTTCCTTTGTTGGATATAGGCCTCTTTAATTTATTTCCATGCTTTTTTTTGTTTATTGCTGTTCGTATCCAAGGTTTTCATATTGTCAATCCGTCTTGTTTTGGGTTTTCTAATACTGGAATACCGCAAGGTTTATAGTGTATGCCAACTTTACATTGACTGCTGCAAAGACTTTTTTTCCATATTTTGTTGTTAAGCTGCGCTGGCAAAAAAACATTGCCGCTAAAATGCAAGTAATTGTTCGTTGATTACATTCGCTTAGTTTTGATTCTGAAAATGTTTGCACATTCTTTATGCAAATCTTAGATTGGTGCCAATTTGTCTTTATTTACTAATTTGTCTCTAACAACGTTAAAGCGTAAACATCTCATTAAAAATTGATTCAAGTCCATTTCCTTGTTTACTGTTGTCTCAACAATTGTGTATATTTTCGTCATCATCAAGAACAGTAGGCGAATGAGAGCTGTGATTTCTGTAGCGTCCGTCCGCTTGGCTTCCAATACCCGCTGGCATTTGTGTTTAGTATTTTCAATAATAATATTGGTTATACTATGTACTTTAATTAAATCTAAAATATTGGTTGCAGAGGTTTTATTCCTAGCTTCAGCTTTTAAAAATTAAAAAAAAAATGCTGATTTCAAAATTGTCGAAAACATTCATCGTCACTTATTTCTTGCTCAGACACAGAATCGTGATCACTTGGATAAACATGATCAGTTTCTTCATTTTCATCATGTTTATTATTTTTACTGCTTAGTTTACACTCTCCAAACCAATGCAGTTAAACATTTGGATCTCCACTTATTTATATTTTTTGTTTTTTGTTTCGTCTTTTTAAACCTATAAAATAAGAATTATCCATCTCATTAAACACCATTATAATAATAATATTATACAAATGATAACTTAAAATTTTCAATAAATTAATTTAAATAATTATGAAACGCAGCCTTGGTCATAGTTCACGGTTAAGTAGTCAATAAAAATTAGTAATAAAATTTCAAAAATAATATATACTTGATTAGTTAAAGTATATCCCGAATGGCAAGTCTGTATGGACTATGACTTATTTTCAAAATCATTGGAAAGCAAAGATTTGGGCCTTACTATGGATTGGCCACGCATTATTTGTTACATGCCAAGGTTAAAAGTGTATTTCTTTCTAGTTTTGGATCAATCTAGAAATCAAAATTTAATATGTTAATTAAGAATTAATTCATTTTCAGAAATTGTTATTTAAAAGTTGTAAAGTATTTGTTTTACAGTTAAATAAGTTATAACGTAATAATTAAATAAAATGTATTTAATTGAATAATATCTTGTTCGAGTTGTGTATAAAGCCGGAGTGAAGTGAACGCCGCTAGTGCTTACAATCGACTGAGTTTCGGTGTTATTTTCATTTAAACAGACTGCGGTGCACTCTTTGTTTCGGTGTTTTTGGCTGGTACATTTTCATCTATTTAGTTGCGCTTCTTCTTAGAGTTATCATTCAACGGTTTCAGTTTTGTTACAGAACTTAAACAATTTGATTGGAACTCTGTCTGCCCCACATGATTTTTTGGTATCATGAACTGTAGTTCTCAGGTAATAAAATATTAAAATAAAAATGACTAGAAATGTTACAAGTAGATAAAATGGTACACAGTAAACATTATCACAAAATATTAAAAGATAGCATTAGTAAACAAAAATAAGCACTTGTATATCAAGTACATAAATATTTGACAAGTGTGTTACTCTAAATAAATAAAAGCCGAGTGAGGGTAAAAGGTCTGGGGATTAGGTACGCCTGTTGAGGTTGTATATGAACTGGTTTCTGGATCATACGTGGGATGAAAAGAAACTATGGGTTATTATGCCCCCAGGATGCAGTCATTGACAAGTTTTCCAAGGTCGAATTAAAGATGAATGGTAGTACCCGGATGGCGTGATTGAGAAACTCTCTGCGGACTGCTTCGGTGAACTCTGGGGTAGAGTAATAACTTTTCTTTTTTTCATCATTCAAACGTAGGTTGTTTGTTCCTTCCCAGTATATGCCAACGTCCTCTACTATCACGTTGCCGTTTTTTTCGAAAGTCAGATCAGGTATTTTCCTTCCGACGGCAATGTTGTAGTAGCGTCTAGTGTACAAATTCCACCGTTTGCAAGAGACCATATCGCGGATTAGGAATACAATTTGGTAGTGTTTCTTATTACGCATCCCTTTAGTGATTTCACACTTTTGGAGCACGTAAGACAGGGACTCGACCGCAACCTCCGCGGCATTGCCTGGTATAAAGCGGATTTACGGGGATACCCATCGTTGGGAGCATTTGAGACGAATGGTCTCATGATTTTTTGGTAGTCATGAACTGTAGTTATCAGGTAATAAAATATTAAAATAAAATATGAATAGAAATGTTACAAGTAGATAAAATGGTACAAAGTAAACATTATTACAAAATATTAAAAGATGGCATTAGTGAACAAAAATACGCACACAGGTACATAAATATCCTTGGCAAGGTTGTTTCTCTAAATAAATAATAGCCGAGTAGTTGTAAAAGGTCCACTCGGTGGTAAGTGTCATTCGTGTCTGTTGTCGTTAGGGTCATGACGGGGGATGAAAAGAAACTATGGGTTATTATGCCCCCAGGATGCAGTCATTGACAAGTTTACCAAGGTCGGATCGAGTTAGACCAAGACAGGAAACTAGTCCTATGTTAGAGTCGCAGAGAGCTCCCCGGGCACTAAAGATAAATGGTAGTATCCGGATGGTGTGGTTGGGAAACTCTGCAGATTGCTTCGGTGTATTCTGGGGTAGAGTAATAACTTTTCTTTTTTTTTCATGATTGAAACGTAGGTTGTTCGTTCCTTCCCAGTCTGCTACTATCACGTTTTTTCCGAAAGTCAGATCAGGTATCTTCCTTCCGATGGCGGTGTTATAGTACCGTCCAGTGTACACATTCCACCGTTTGCAAGAGGCCATATCGCGGATTAGGAATACGATCCGGTCTTGTCTCTTATCACGCACCCCTTTAGTGATTTCACACTTTTGGAGCACGTGAGATAGGGACTCGACTCGACCGCAACCTCCGCGACAATGTCTGGTATAAAGCGGATTCGCAGCGATACCCATCGTAGGGAGCATGTTTGATCTGAGACGAATGGTCTTGATAAATGTCTTGCCGTTTCAGTGTGGTGTTCTAAGCCAGTCCGAGTAAGAGGTTTCTAAAACCTGCAAAGCTTTGCGGCGTAGAACGTTGGATGATAGATCCATACCGCCGCTGAACTTTACAAGCTTGGAGTGTAAGTGATTAGCATTACTACGCTACAGTAGAGGACCCACCCTATCTAAGTGTTGTCAGACGCCAATTGCATTTGCTTGTTGTGTCTGAAGAAATCCACACATTCACAAAAAAAGATATTTAAAAGATAGCTGGGAGAAAGGATTCACTCGAATGATTAATAATAAAAAAGACATATATTCAAATTTAAATAAAATGTAAAGGTATGTGTGTATAATGAATAAGTGAGTATCCAGTTTTCCATACCGTATAAAACAACTGGAAAGACATTGTAGCATCTCACTATACATACTCGGAATTTTAACGTAAGGTAACTACAAAAGATCATTCTCATGCTTAAGAATGTAGTTACAGAACCTTCTGGAATAAGAGAAATGATGATAAAACACTAAGAACTTGGTTTGAACCCTGCCCTAATAAAATACCAGAGCGTTAAAGTCTTATATACAGCTTAAGTAAGTCATAAAGAGGTTAATCTTGGACATAATCCAAGACCACACGGAAGCTAATAATCTTTTCCCCGCCTACCAACATGGGTTTTGATGGGGCCATTCACTTGTTCATTAACTAAACCGCGTGACGTACCACATAGTAAAAGCTTTCAAACAGAAAAATACCACGAGTGTTTCGAGAACCTTCTCCTTTTCATCTCTTTTACAATAAGCTTTCATAATGTTGTATTGGAAGCGTTTTTAACATTTACCGTCACAAGTATACATATTTCTCTTGTTTTAAGGGTTTTGTTCATTTTTTTTCCGATCTCCTTGACTTTGTTTATGGCTGGCAACGTGGACTTTTTTCTCTGAATCCAAATTGCAGTTCCGAGAGGTTTTCCTTCTCCTTTAGTTCTTTTTTGAGCTGTCCTACTACCATCTGTTTATATAAGAAGACACATTGGACGGTAAGATCTAGGATCTTCGTTAGGTTTTTCTGGCTTCTTTAAGAGTATTAGATTTGCTCTTTTCTACTCTTCCGGGAATTCACCTTTCCTCCATTCTGTGTTGAGGACATCTAGTATGGTTTCCGGTATTCCACAGCTATCTTTCCGTATTTTCCTGCTACTTTTCCGGAAATTCAGGAGATTTGATAGCTTTTCGGTGATTTTCCTAGTTTGTCGCAGCCATTGTCTGGTCGTCATAAGCTGATGTTTGCCGCAGGTTTGAAGTCAGCTGTGTTTTTAGCCACTGCGGTGACCTTATTAAGCTTTTGGTTCCAAATATTTTACTCTTATTCATTTCCCAGTGTTCTGTTAGAATCGTCACATTTTTCAGTCCGTCCTCATCTACAGTGTTTGTCAAAATTAGGTTGCTCTACCCCCAATTCTTAGAGCAGCTCACTGTTACCAGTGAGTAGTGATTTTTCCCATTAACGAGAACCTTTTGGGTAATTTTGTTCTCTAAACTTTTCATTTTCCATTTTAGGTTAATGGCAGCCGTGATTTCATTTTCTGAATGTCTGGCACCCGGTTTTAAGTGTACCCAACACTCATTTCACTTCATTTAAGTAGGTAAAGATTTTAAAACTGTTTTGGTTGCCAGGCTCTCAATACCTAATAGCGTTGGTAATTAGAAAGTGGGCAAAGGGAGACCGAAGAGTTGTCGAGAAAGATGTTTAACAAAACTAAAAAAAATTGTTATAGAACCAGTATTTTGGCATATAATAATGCCCTATAGAATCCCAAAAGAGGTCGTTCAAAACGGTCCCACAAGCTCGCACCTCTAAAAAGCTTTAAACAAAGACCGGTAACATTGAACCAAAAACAAAAAATATACAGAATTGTTCAAAGGGACTTTTCCTCTGCTCTACCTACGCTGATGGAAACTCTTAATCCAGAGAAACTGGAATTGCTAAACAAAATGTAAGAGAAACGGCAGAAGGCGTCAGTAAGTGGGCTGGAACTGTCTTCTTCAACAAAACCAGCAACCATAAAATCAGACAAAAATCTGATTTTGGATTTTATCTTAAGCCAATCAGACACAAATGAATGTTCTTATGTAAATGTAAAGCTATAAGGTATTGAAATGTTAGGATTATTGGATTCAGGTGCTAATGGCATATTTGTCGGTATGTGTGGTTGGTAAAAACTTCAGAAATTGGTACAGATGTAAAAAATTAAGTAATAGCTGTACAGTCGCAAACAAACAAAATGCTAATTAATAATAATTATCCCATTGCATACAAATAATAATTTAAAATTTTCAATAAAATCATTTAAATGATTATGAAACGCGGTCTTGGTGATAGTTCACGGTTAAGTAGTCAGTAAAAATTAGTAATAAAATTATTCAAAAATAAATCATACCTCATTAGTTAAAGTATTCGCGAATGGCATGTCTGTATGGACTTTATGACTTATTATTAAAAATCATTGGAAAGCAAAGATTTGGGCTTTACTATGGATGGGTCACACATGCTGTGGAGAGTCGTCTAAAAGTTGTAATATTTTGATATAGACCATAATTTATAAATTTTTTACTAGGCCAAAATTATTTTCAAAAAACGGATTGTGCGCGATTTGCTAGAACCGAATTGTTGAAACCAGATTTTACACATACATATATAGTTGTTATTCTCGTTACCTCATTAAGCTTTTTCTGTAGTCTACACAGAATTTCTATTTGTCGTTTTGTATTTACTAATACTACTGAAGTCTTTCAAGAAATTAAAAACACTTCGCGTAACCGAAAACTTGCCCTGTCTAGAGGAGGAATAAAATTAAACTATATTTCAATCGCAAACTCGCTTGTCGGTCATCTTAGATTCAACTGCAATGGTGTAATTCACTTTAATTAAATTGCACTTAATTATTATTATTGGGCAAAACACATCTTAACCGAACTGTGTGTTATTGAGGAATGGGGGACGAAAAAATCAAATTTAAACTTATAATATTAATTCATAATTTCGTTATTGAGATAGGAATGTTTTAACCAAATTTTGAGTTCAAAAAATTTATAAGATATGTACAACTTGATTTAAACATTGTATGAATAAAAATGTATAAATTTATAAATAACTCAGATTGGATACAATATATGATATTCTTGATTTAATTTTTGAAATACATTTATTTACATAGAAAACATTTCAAATGACAAATCTGGATGGACGTTATGACTTATTTTCGAAAACCTTTGAAAGCAGAGATTTTGGATGTACCATTATTTGGTACTGGATAAAACAAATAGCAAGGGTTAAAATGTTAAAACAAAAATTCAAAAATTTTGTTTAATATAAAATTATTTTTTTAAAAGATTGTTTAGTTTTGTATTTGTCATATGAGGAATGTTTTTAGTCAATATAAAAATCAAAATATTGCATGTTAACCAAGATTTAATTCAATTTCAAAAAAATTGGTTTTACTTATCTTTGTAAATTATTTGTTTTACTATGTTTTATTCCCAAGTTTTGTTGCATCTTGTAGTTACGTTCTTCCTTGATGTCTAGTGCATATTTCACGTTTAGATAAATATCCCAGGCGTGATTTTTATTAATTGTGTAGCTAAAATATGAATATTGTCGGACCACTGGGGTTAGACCTTAACTTCAAGAGCCTCTTGCCCCAACTGTCGTTATATAAGGTCTAACAATTTAAATAAATAATTAAACCTTTTTTACACAATGGAATTTAGAATTTAAAATTATTAAAAATTGCTGGGCTGCGAATGAAATCATGTACCTTGCAAACCGCCGCGAAGTAGAACTAACTGAGGAATGTGACCTGTGCGGGGCGCGATTTGTGATCAAGATTGGCTTGTAGCAATACACCAGGCAAGCCCAAGCCCACCTTGACGAATATAAACGTCGCGACGAACTCTTGGCCGCAAACAAACGTAAGACTCTGGAGCGTGGTCGACGAATTTTTAATGGCCGAATTCGAAACTAGCTACCAGGGTCCCCCCGACCTCCTTAAGAAGAAAAGCTTGACTGCTCCAAAGATGCGGTCAAGAAACATCGGCAGCGGCCGAAATACAAGCAGCTTTGTGAGAGAATGGCGATGGACCGCGACGAGACTGCAGAGCATCACCTCCGTCTTGACTGTCAGCCCCCGGAAGTGCTCCATACAACCTTTAGAAAATAATCATGCGCTTCTCAAAGGGTCGAACGCTACAAGGCAGCACAAAGACTGTATACGACGAGCAGACAAAGTGATAGGAGGGCATGATCTGGCATCTGTTAACGTTTTTCCAGCTAGCAGATGTAGAGGCCAGATATGCTGAGATCCTGGAAACTGTCGGTATTACCGACTCAGTTCCAGTTGCAGAAGATCGCCTTAATGTGGATATCAGCAAAGTGTGGAAACTTACACCATCTTGTCAGCTGTAATCCTCACCTGTAATAGGGTTTGTGCGGAGCGCTTGAAGCAATTACCCTCAATACTGCCAGCGGGGATTCACTGAAATGGACGTGGGACTGGCAAACAGATTGAGTTTGCAACCATTGATCAAGTGCAGAAGAACTAGAGTGGAACCCCACAGTATCCTTACACTCGACTTGGCCTTCGACACCGTGCCACACTGCAGCATAGTGGACGTTCTTAAACCCTGCGGTGTCCCACAGGTAGCCGCCTAGTACATTCTCGCAAACTACAGGGATTCCACCACGGTGATCTCCTACGGATCAAACTTTACCAGATCACTATCCATTAAGAGAGGGGTGAAACAAGGTGACCCTATGTATATCTTTTCAATTTCATAATGGATGAGTTGCTCACGTGGATCCCCTGTAGTTTGGGAGTGCGTATTGGCGAAACCGAAGTTGATTGTCTTGCATACGCCGACGACCTCCTGGTTCTCAGACCATCTGAACTAGAGGCTCAAGAAACGCTTTGCTTTATCACCACTTCTTTAGAGAAACGTGGTATGGCTCTTAACGCCGACAAATGCGCACAGTCCTTATTTAAAATGTTTAGTTTTTGCCTGTTTCTATCAAGGTCGAAACACACTCTTCTTTTATTCTCACCCGCTCCGCCTATGTTAGGAACTGTTTTGCCGAGCTGGTTACTTTTCCTGCTTTTTTGGTTATCACCTCCACATGACACTCCAAGGTACTTTATGTGGTTTGTTGGCTCTATGATGACGTCGTCTACTACAAAATCTACTTTCCTTCTAATTTTCTTTCGTCCCGTTAGCAGTTTGCTTCTATTTTTTTGGGCGCTTTATTGGATACTAAACTTAAGCCTATCAATCAAAATAGCACCCATTGAGTTAAAAGATGATTTCATTGGCAGTCCAGCATTTTTTTAATAATTTTAAATTTTATATGTGATTTAGCCAATAAAGTTGATATTATTTATTCTTCCAAGTGTGCTACAAGGGGGCTAAGCGATGATCCCATTGGCAGTCCAACGTTTTGTTTGTAAAATGCTTGGTTAAATTGAAAATAATTTTGTTTGATACACTTTTTGAAAGGATTTTTTAATTCCATTTGTGTAGTGACGTCTATTCTCTAGAATGTTCCTCTTGCGTGGGCATAGGGCTGTAATTCTTGTTAGTTTTCTTTTTAAAGATATTATTTTATCTTCTTGTTTTTTTGCCATTTGTATTTCATTGATTCCTTTTTCTATGTTGTGATATTTCTTACATAATAATAAGTTTTGATGTATCTAGTTTTTTCTTGATCTGCTTTCTTTTAAAAATTATTGTGTTTTTGTAACCCAGAATCGAGGAATTTTCAAGGGTTTGTTAAGGCGAATCTAAGTTTTACACAGTACAACTGTATTCATTTTTAGTTCATGCATCATGCGCAACAGTTGTGGTTTTTAGTTATATCCAGTTTGATTTTAACTTACCAGCTAATCAGTTCGATTGTTAGATTGGGTTGAGACAGCAGAACTATGCAGTGGCTCGACTATTTTTACAAGGTTATAAATGAACGATGCATCGGTAGACGATTTTGCACCTAAAAGAGAAGGGTACTCTAATGGATTGTATGTTGATATATTGGTGGGATTGATTTTTTTGTGAAATGTGCTTCTCTGAAGAGACTTGAAATTTACTTGAAAATTAATGAATCGTTTAGATGTAAAATGAGAAAATTGAAACCCATCTGAGATTTGCATAAAAAAAATCCGAAACTTTACACACCAAGCGAATGTAATCGACGAGCAATTACTTGCATTTAGTTTTTTTTTGCCAGCAAACTACAAAATATGGAAAAAAAGTCTTTGAAGTAGTTGGCATACACTATGGACCTTGAGGTCTTATTTTAATATTGCGCATTTTGATTCCGCCAACTTTATAAACCTAGAAAATAACAATTATCATATTAAACACTATTGCTATACAATAATTAAAATTAAAATTTCTAATAAAATCATTTTAATGATTATGAAACGCGGCCTTAGTCATAGTTCATGGTTAAGTAGTAATTAATAAATTTAGTAATAAAATTTCAAAAATAAAACATACTTGATTAGTTAAAGTATATCCCGAATGGCAAGTCTGTATGGATTAACTCTTTTTAATGTCCACTGTAGTATTCTGCGCCACCTCTTTTGCAATATCGGCCGTGATTTTTGAAATCTCTTCGATTTGTTTGTCGATGTTACTTTGATTCGACTGCTTCAGAGAATTCTTTTTTTAGACTCTGTTCTTTGGGAGTATTACTTTCTTTCCTTGGCTTTTTTCTGTTTCTGGCTGCTTAGTTTCTCCGAAGCATTTGATTTGAGAACTTTTCTGTTGATTCTTAGTTTTATTGCAAGGACGAGTTGTGGGGATCCTGGGGGATTTTCAACGAATACGTCTTCTTTTCCTTCCAATATGTTGGACTCCGACCTGGAGCACTTTCGAGGGCTGACAGTTAGAAGGGAGGTGCGGATCTGCAGCCTCGTTTCGGTCCATCGCCATTCTGTCTTGAAGCTGCTTGTATTTTGGCCGCTGCCGAAGTTATTTGACCGCTTCTTTGGAGCGGGAAAGCTTTTCCGATAAATAGGTCATGCGGAGGCCGGGGGGACCCTGGTAGCTAGTTTCGAGCTTGGCCATTGAAATTTTTCGACCACGCTCCATAGTCAAGGTCAAGGCTTGCCTGGTGTATTGTTGCAAGCCTTCCTCGGTTAGTTCTATCTGGTGGTAGCTGGTGGCGTTTACGCGCTTTTTCATTATCGTACGCCTTGCCGCACTCGCAGTCAAACATTGTAAACACTAAATAATACCTTTTGCCAGACAAAGTCTACACTAACATAAAACATGAAATCGGAAACTTTGGTCCCACACTAGGTGGGTTATCAGATTAAGGTTTAAAGTCAGGTCAAAGTAGATTCGTTTGTCGGACCCGTGTTTTGTGGCATGTGCAGGATGATGGATTCTCCTGGTTTGCATTGCACTCTAATATCAGCAAGCGCGAGAAGCAGTTCCGATTCAAGGGCTACTGTTGAATACTTTAATGTACTCGGCTTTATGTGAATGCTTTCGAGAGGGAGAAGGGGATTATTTTTTACCACGATTGTATCAAATATTATTTCGTAAGAAGAATATTGTTAAAGTAAAATGGGAAAGTTAAAAATCGGAGAGAAAATGCTAGCCGAGGCACAACCAATAATAAATTTAAAAGAAAACATAAGATATGCACAACTTGATTTAAAAATTGTATGAATAAAAATGTATAAATTTATAAATAACTCAAATTGGATGCAATATAGAAAAACATTAAATCGGTATGGTTAGTATATTCCAAATTGCAAGTCTGTATGGACCCAATGAATTATTTTCCAAACCCATTGGAAAGCAGAGATTTTGGGCTTTAAAATGGATGGGTCATATGTTATTTAGTACATACTAAAACAAGTAACAAAGATTGAAAGATTTTAAAAAATAATGCAAATACCAATTTATTTATATTTTTATTGCATCGGGTAGTTGGTGTCCATTGCAAAATTTTATCATCTCTTTTGTAAATATTTTTATTGCATGTTTATTTATCTTATTTCCTTTTCTTGTTAGCAACATCTGGTAAAATTATCACTTACCTGTTTTATATACTATACTAGAAAGGCAAATAAAAGATTGTATTTTTCAAATATTATATATATTTTCTATTGTTATAAAACTAAAAATATGCATTATTAAAATATGTAATATTTCTGCTACATTGTTAATATAATTTTTTATCCATAATGGAGTAGTGCTCTCATGGAAAGATGTCGTGTGATTTTGGAATCAGAAACCTCTCGTTGTCGTGGGGGCTGAGAGCATTTTGTTGAACTACGGAGTACACATATGATTAAATCATATTTGATCATTCAAACATTGTAGGTAATCTTCAGACTTGATGGTGGATTTTACAACGTATGACTTGACTCCCTTCGCCTTCTTCGTTATGGAAGTACTTAATGTGGGTACCCTGCACGCATACATTATCGCTCGTAACCCTACAAACTCTACCATGACCGTAACCTAACCTTTTAAATTCGGTATTCAATAATTAAAAAAAGTACAACTTTAAATTAATTATTTTTCATTTTTCTTATCTTGTGAAGTGGGTGGAGTAGGTGGACTGATGGATGTTCTCTTATAGTTAAAGGTGGAAGAGGCCAGGAACGTAATGCCATCCCTGATACATGAAGGCTTGCTTCTTTTTTTGATTTTGGATTTTTTCAAATCTTTATATAAGTATAATAAAACAAAAAAAAAACAATTAATTAAATTTAAAGTATAAATCATAATATATTAAGTTAAATAATTATTTATTGTTGAATTTAATACAGTATTTCTATTAATTTTACTTTTAGAGCTATTTTAGATAGCCTCAAAAGTCGACTTGTTTGAAAAGGGTTGATAGTACTATAGTCTCGTTCATACTCATCTTATTTGTACTAATACTTTATTTAAAAATTAGATCTGTAATACTTTTAAAAATATGTTTTAATTTAATTATACTTGTTTTTAACAATAATTATTTTATTGTATATAAACATTAATAAAGTTTATAAGTAACATATTTTTTATTTTAGTATTCATATGAACCAGTTTTGACTACATATTTAAAACTAATTATTTGTGTAAACAAAGTTTTATGTAATTTGTAATAATTAGTAAAATTATTATTTTTAAAAAACATAACCTTCATGACATATCAACCTTTAAATGAAATGAAGTTGGGCACTTTTATTAAAAATAAAATCGCACAATTTTCGAATTGGTTCAACATTGTCCGTTTGATAAAAATACAACATATCATCAAAAATAACTTCCGAATATAAAATTAAAACAAATGAATTTTATCAAAGTTAACCTTGAGAACACATAAACAAATGTAAATGTGTTTTAAAACGATTATATAGCATTAAAAGTACAGAAAGCCTACCCCGGCCAAAAACTAGGAAGTTCTTAAGATTTGGGGGGGGGGGGGAGCAAGTATACTCAAAAGTGGACAAGTCGAGAATGATACCGCGACACTTGACATCACCTTTAGGCACCCCAGGAGCGCAAAAACGGAATCTGTCCAGCAATAATAGGCACCGGCGTCGTAATAGCGATCTGTGAAAAGAGCTAAGAAAATGAAGAAGAACTTACAGCAATTATACCGAAAGAGTACTACGATTGATAAGTAGAGAGCTAATGTTAAAGATTGTGGAGATTAATGTACATCACTACAGGGTAGCGTACATTATGAAACATAACATTGACATTGCCTTTGTCTAGGAACTCTGGATAAACAAGATTACTGGAATTACTGGTTACTTGCTGGAATAGGAAGCTTGACAGAGCAAGGGCTAGCACTAGAAAACTGCTCAAAGAAATGGTGACTAAGCCTCTTACAAAACCAGCCTCACAGCATGTAACAATGCTATAAAAAAGCAAAATGAAATTTCTGGAGATATTTTGACGGCGTAAAAAGCGAAACCAAATGTTTTTACCTCTAGAAAGCTTCAAGCAAACATTGCGAACATTGGGTCTCTTTAGACGAAAGAAAGGAGAGACGGTCGAAGCAGCTACTGTTGACATATCAATATCCAATCAAAAGAACTTTGATTTAATATTTAACTTTAATTAGGTAAACTAAAAAGGAACTTAAATCAGTAACCTATATTCACATATGTCAAACAAATGGAACTGGGCAAAGGCAAATGCTATAAACTATTCACCTGGAGCTGACTTATTATTTTACAGAAAAGGCTGACTACTATAAGAAGGCCTTAGGGTTGGAACACTCGATTATTGGCTGCATTTTAGTTTATGTAAAAAATTTCATTAATATAAGTAAAGCTAATAGTTTTGTGTTTGCCTTTATAGTATTTTAAATTAAAATAGTTTCTGGATTATTCAAATCGGTTTAAAAATAAAAGAGTTATTCAGCCGTACGTTTATTGTCTAACACCCATTCTATTTAACTAAACAAAAATTATTTAAAAGTAAATTTTATAATGCAATTTTATCATAAAATTTTATAATTAAAATGTAATGAGATTTATGTTTCTAATATAAAAATGGAGTTTTAATATTTATAAATATTTATACTAAATAATTATTTCTATTTTTTTGCATAATTGGTTGTGTAAATATTTGCATTTTGTAGTAGCACGTGCCATTTACGACGGCAACAAAATTACAAAATATTGATTGCGTATGTGCTATTTAAACTATTAACTGCTCCTATGTATTGTTATAGGAAATTTTAGCTAAGTTTTATGATCAGTTTCATACCGGTCAACCTTGGCGACATTCCTAGTTCTAAAAATAATTTGATAATTAATTTGTTTTTTATAAGTTCTATTAGAAAAAATTAATCTATGTTTTGTTAAAGTCATTTAATCAATTGTATTCGCAAAAACGTATTTAAAATGATCTAAAAATGGATTTATTTATATAATTTGATATTTTCCGGCAATTTCCAATTATAATTTGACTAAAATACAATGATAAAATATAATTTGATTTTTTCTGAATGTACTGGTAAAAAAAAAAATTATCAAATTATATGTAGAAATACGAACGTCACCAAAGTTGCTTTTCGTAACAATACTAGATATCAAGGTAGCTGTTGGGATGCTCTTTTTATTATCTTAGTTGGCCGCCTTTCTAATTTCTATACGGTTGCTATAGTTTCTATAACAACGATAACAACGAATGCATACAGATGCGGTGTTCAAGTGTTCATCCATTTCGTTTCATTAGATCATTAGTAGCATAGCGGTTGTCTACGTTGGTTCTGTATCATATATTCTCCACAAATTACAATCGACAATAATATATCCAAAACACAATAATATGCAGTTGAAAAATAATTATAAAATTAAGTTGGCGAGAAAGGCCTGTAATACAATAATTAAGAATATGATTGCATATTTTATTAAATAAAATATGGCACATCGACTGTCAATATATATTAACAAAATCATATAAATGGTAAAAACTAATATGTTTGTAAATAATAAATTATTTGAAATAAAATAATATTATTCTACAAAATAAATTAGAGACATCGATTTTATTACGTTGATTGTGTATTATCTCAATATTATTTCGCAACAATAATATAATTTAAAACTCGATAATATACAGCTACAGCAATAATTATATAATTAGAAATCACACAGCTACAAATTCGTAGTTCTGTTTAAAATTATTCTAAAAATGTATCTGTAAAAATATTAACATGGTGCTTATTGGACGCAGATTTTAAACAATAATTGAGACATGACATGAATGCATTATTTTTTAAATTGTTCGTATAACGTTGTGTCTAATATATACTATTAATTATTTTAAATAAAATATGGAGCATTAATATAATATACGTTGACAAAATCATATAAATAGAAAATCAAATATGCTTGTTAATAATAAATTAATTTGCAATAAAATAATTAAAAGTAGTCTTAAATATTCTACAAATTAAATCATTTATAATATATCTTAGTTGGCCGTCGATACAGTTTCTATTGTGTGAATTTTTGTTTACACGGTTGCTATGGTTTCTGTAAGTAGAATGCACAAACATGCGATTTATCCACTTCGTTTCAATAACGATTATAACTATGATTGTGTATCATTTTAATATTATTTAAATCAATGATAATACAATCTATTACACAATAATATACAACTACAGTTTACAAATAACTATCAAATTAAAAGTATAGCTACAAATAAATACAACTAATTCTTTAATATTAAGAGGAATGACGGACCATGAAATTATACCTCAACAATATGTGCATGATTGTGACGTTAATTTAATTTTTTTTTTTCAAATTAATATAATTTTGTTTTATTTTTATACGGTGAAAAATAAAAGTTTTTGAGTATTTTTAATTTTTCTCTTAATAAATTTATTACTTAAAGTTATTTTGATATTTTGTTAATTTAACTTCGAAAATTTAGCGAGACAACTTTGCAAATTATTTATAAAATATATATAAATATGTGCTTCACTCTACCGACAACTTAACAAATCCGTCTCGCATCAACATGGTTCGTAGTGGCATGACGAGCACGTTTACTTTCAGATCGTGATACGGTAGGCTGTTCATTTTCAAATTAGTCAAGTACTCTACCGGGAACTAGGTTATCTCTTGCTCGTCGTCGCTTACTAGCGAGTCCGTTCTCAATATGCGCACCACCCCGCCCAGAAATATCTTCATTATTGTTGATTTCGTCGCAAATGTTGTTTCGAGTGCAGAACACTACACTAGTGGCTACAATATTTTTGAACTGTTCTTGGTTTGCTTCCATGATGCAGCCCTAAATATCTTTGACTACATCTATGATCAGTCACTTTAAAGAATTTGATTTTAGGAGTCGGGTCAGCAACTTTGTAATGTTCGTCAATTTGTTTTCGCCGAGTTTCTGCAGCCAGTCGGCAAACTTGATTTGGCCCGCTATCGGAAGGGCTTCTTCGGGAACTACTCTCATGTTGGTGATGAGTTCAAGCACTTTGAAATGTTGTAAGTCGTTCATTCTGGTAAATTGGTGCTCCATTTGAGAGATCTTGTCTTTGCAGATGAGAAGCGCCGAATTGCTTGTAAGAATGTGTTGACAATGATCACTACCATTGCCAAAGTGTTTTGCTTCGGCCGATTGCGATTCTGGTAAACCGGTGCTCCATTTGAGAGATCTTGTCTCTGTAGATGGGAAGCGTCTGTTTTAGGTTGCTGCCCAACAAAACGCATATAGCGCCAAATGGTTTTTTGCGGTTCTCCTCACCTGGTACCGCTCGTAACAAGGTGTAACAAATTTCTATAAAATATAGCAGCTCATACCTACCTTCAAAGAACTTGGCAAAAATGTCGGTTTGACCTAACAAACGCAAAAACGCAATGATCAAACATCACTAATTTCTGATCAACACTAATCAATCGTGCTAATCTCCATCAAAACCAACAAAAGAATAACAATGTAAAGTATAACTACAAAACCAACAAATATTTATTCTAAATAAACTGCAAACACATTTTGTTTCTAATGCTATCATAAAAAAACTTACTTGAATTGACATTCATCATGATGACGTTTAATTGCTATTAATTCCATGATTACATTCAGAATATAGTTATTAGTGAAGAATGTTGAAAATAATCACCAATTCTTCAATTGGTTTATTAGGCTTCAAATGATTTAATAGTATATTAATAAATTCTGTTATCCAAACCTAATATATATAATAAAGAAATATATAACTTTAATATCACACTTTTCTAAAATATAGTTAATCCTGTAAATAAATTAAAAATCATAATTACTCACCTGACGATAGTTATCCGGAGCAGCATTGAGCCCGGCTAGAATGAAAGTGGTGTGTTCAATGGAATTACGTAATCGGCTCTTGAAATTTATTTCCACTCTGAACTTTGCACCTTTCTGCGAATTAATCGTATGTGCAAAACATGGTATATGGCTATTTTTCCAAAAGTTTTTACAATATTATAATATAATATCGAAAACAGTGCTATTTTTCCGGCAGACTAAGGTCCGTATGTACTCCTAGAGCAGAACAAGAAATTATAGCAGGGTTAGAGCATAATCTAGGGACGATTGGGCGGAGAATATCAGCCAAGGTAGGAATTGGTGCTACTTTTGTTTGGTGAACTCTTCATGAGCAGCTGCTCTATCCATACTATTTACAATTATAAATTAAAAGGCAATTAAACTTTTTATAAGCTTAAAGGCTTTAAGATGCTGAGAAGAGTTGATAAAATATAACAAACTAAATTAAATTACAAGTTAGATTCATAGTTTGGTTATTCTGCCATATTATGAGTTAGATATTATAACGTTAAATACAAAAAAATAATATATTAAATTATTTTTGTCGGGTTTATTAAAATGTGGACATTGCCAAGTTGTTTTGGGAAGACATGAGTGCAACAGAGCAAACATTATTAATATGTATAGCTGCCTATTATACCGGCCAACCTGTATTACTGTACAATGAGGTTAAAGTCCATAATAAGTTAACAATTTAGTTTTGAATTTTGTCGTTATTATAACCGCTTTCGTCCCATAAATCAACCAAAATGTTCAGAAACCAATCATAGCCGTAACCTAACCTTTTAAATTCGGTATTCAATTAAAAAAAGTACAACTTTAAATTAATTATTTTTCAGTTTACTTATCTTGTGAAGTGGGTGGAGTAGGTGGGTAGGTGGGGTAGGTCTACGTACTGATGGATGCTCTCTTATAGTTAAATTTGGAAGAGGCCGGGAACGTAATGCCATCCCTGTCACATGAAGGCTTGCTTCTTTTTTTGATTTTGGATTTTTTCAAATCTTTATATAAGTCTATAATAAAACAAAAAAAACAATTAATTAAATTTAAAGTATAAATCATAGTAAATTAAGTTAAATAATTAATGATTGTTGAATTTAATACAGTATTTCTATTAATTTTATTTTTAGAGCTATTTTAGATAGCCTCAAAAGTCGACTTGTTTGAAAAGGGTTGATGGTACTAAAGTCTCGTTCATACTCATCTTATTTGCGTTTTAGATTTTTTAATAGTAACTTAATATTTTTTGCAAAGTCTCGTTCATACTGATTCGATTTTTTCTAGTGAAATTTAGTTTTTATTTTAGTAATTTTTATATTTGTACTAATACTTTATTTAAAAATTAGATCTGTAATACCTTTAAAAATTTGTTTTAATTTAATTATACTTGTTTTTAACAATAATTATTTCATTGTATATAAACATTAATTAATGTTTATAAGTAAAATATTTTTTATTTTAGTATTTATATGAACCAGTTTTGACTACATATTTAAAACTAATTATTTGTGTAAATATAGTTTTATGTAATTTGTAATAATTAGTAAAATTATTATTTTTTAAATACATAACCTTCATGACATATCAACCTTTAAATGAAATGAAGTTGGGCACTTTTATTAAAAATAAAATCGCAGAATTTTCGAATTGGTTCAACATTGTCCGTTTGATAAAAATACAACATATCATCAAAAATAACTTCCGAATATAAAATTAAAACAAATGAATTTTATCAAAGTTAACCTTGAGAACACATAAACAAATGTAAATGTGTTTATAATATATAAAATGGCGGCCAAGCCGGTAACACGCTCCAGCTCAGTGAGTGAATTTACTGAAATGGATTCCGTATTAAATCCTAATAATTGTGAAGAATGTGGCGAATTAGTTGACTCTGATCCTGTCATGTGTGTTATTTGTGATCTAATCTATCATCCTAAGTGCTTGAAATCAAAAGACCAATTTAGTGCATTCAAAAAACTAGCCTTCTTATCTTACTTCATTTAAAATCCGAAATCAGAACTATGAAAAGGGATATTAATAAACATAATATGATAATATTACAAAAAGATACTATCATAAATAAATTAACCAGTGAGGTTTCTAATCTACAACTCGAAATCTATAAAATGAATAAAATTGATGGAAAAATTCAACCAAAAGCAAATAAAAGTGCTCAAAGATTAAGCAAGGAAACAAATGTCGATGAAATGTCACCGCATATAAATTCCAATGTTATCGTTTCTGACAAAAACGGAAAAGAAATTGTAAACAAACAAGGAAAGCAATCAAATAGCTTAACAAATATAAACAACTGTAAATTAAATAATGATGATAATTGCAATGCCAATAAAAATCAATTATCAAAATCACAAGATATAAACAGTATCCACGATAAAAAAAATGGAAAACAATTAAGCCATAACAACAAATCTATTAGTGGAAATAATTATGACAACAATCAGTTAGTAACGCAAGACGGATTTATAAAAGTTATTTCAAAAAGAAATCAAAACAAAAACCGCAAGTCTAGTATTATGATTGGACAAAAAAATGATTCATCAATAAAGGCTATTTAAAAAGAAAAAATGGCATGGTTTCACGTAGCACGCTACCCACTTGATATGACTGCTGAAGAGTTAAAAACCATTTTAAAATCAAGGTTTAATTTAAATATATGTTGCGATAAAATAACACCTAAACACACAAACCCATCATTCAGTAGTTTCAAAGTAGGTGCACCATTTTCATCAATCGAAACCCTACAAGATCCTAACTTTGGGAAAAAGGCATTGAAGTATCAAGATATCATTTTTTGCCGATAGAACAAAAAAAGAAAGAAAAAACGTAAGTTCCAACATAACATGTTTTAAGTTGTTACATCATAACGTGCAAAGTCTATCTACCAGTATTAATGAACTAAAACTAATAATAAACGAAATAGAAAATATTCAAGTGATATGTTTGACTGAACATTGGCAGGCTACTGATCAATTGGAATTATACAACATCCAAAACTTTAACACAGTAACATCATTCTGCAGATTAAATGGCGAGCATAGTGGTGTTGCCATTATGTGCAAAAACGACGTTCCAGTTCGGACAATGAACAACATTAATAATATGTCAATAAACAAATTGATCGAGTGTGCTGCTGTAGAGATACAAATCTTTAACAAAAAACTTGCTGTAATATGTTTGTATAGGTCACCAAAAAGTGATATTAATAAATTTTTTGAAGTGTTAGATAATATACTAGAACACATGCAATCAAAACAAATTAACTTTTTTATAATAGTTGATTTTAATATTAATACACTTGTAAATAGTCATGAATGTATTCAATTTACAAATCTGATTGAATCATACAATGCCAAGTTAACAATAGATGAACCAACAAGAACACATCACACTGGTTCAGTATCATGTCTAGATAATTGTATTGTTAATGCAAACTTGTCTGTATCCGCAAATATAATTAAAACATGTCTTTCAGATCATAGCGCTCAACTAATCGAGTATGATATAACTCCAGCTATTCAGCCTCTTTCTAAGCAATATAACCGAGTATACCGTGATAATGAGTTAAACATATTCTGTTTGGATATCAAAGAAGAAGGTTTTGAAAATGTATTTGCAGCTACAGACATTAATAATAAAATATTCATAAATGATATAAATGTTTTATGAACACTCTCATGTTATACATTAATAAGCATTTTCCTCTTAAAAAACGTATGCCATATATTAACAAATATAAAATTAAGTTTAATTCCAATAAAATTGTAAAATGTAGAAATCAAATTCATAAATGATATAAATGTATATCAAACAATATCTACTTATATACCCGAATGTAAAATTGCTCTTAAAAATTTCAAAATAAAATATAATCAGTTATTAATTACAGAACAAAACAAATTCTATGAGAATAAACTAGTTCACTCTAGTAATAAGTCTAAAACAGCATGGAATATCATTTCTGATATAGTAGGCAATAAAAATAAGAGTAAATTTAAAACTATATTACCAACCACCGATAACCATATAAAACAAGCAAATGATTTTAATAAATTCTTCAAAGAACTTGCTCCTGGATTACTTCTAGATAATATTAGCCATTCTAATATTGGTAGTACATTCTCATGTAATATACCATATCATAATACATTATTTATTTTAGATCCAATAACTGAATTGGATATTCGTAATGTAGTTAGCAAAATGGAAAACAAACCAACATGTGGGTACGATGGCGTTCCTATTAGTTTAGTAAAAAAATGCCTGGACCAAATCATTAAACCTTTAAAACATATATTTAATACCTCTTTCAAAACGGGCACATTTCACAATAACTTAAAATTTTCAATTATTTCACCTATTTTCAAAAAAGGTGACAAAGAAATTTTTAATAACTATAGACCCATTAGCGTTTTGAGTACGTTTTCTAAAATATTGGAATCTCTAATGGCATCACGGTTGATAGAATTTTTTAAACACAACAAATTATTTTCCAAAACGCAACATGGTTTCATGAGTGGTAAAGGTATCGAAACTGCAATATATGAATATTTAGAGCCGATTTATGCAACACTAGATGATGGAAAGATAGCATGCGGTGTATTTCTGGATTTATCCAGAGCATTTGATACTATTGATTACGACATTCTACTGATAAAGCTAGAACGTTACGGCATTCGTGGAGTTGCCAATAAATGGATAAGTTCATATCTAAAGTCAAGAACACAATCAGTGAAAATTAGAAATAATATTAACGGTGAAGATGTAGTATCAAATGCTCGGGATATTGACATGGGTGTACCACAAGGCAGTATCTTAGGGCCACTTCTGTTTAATATATTCATAAATGATATAAATAGTAACATCTCAGATGGATGCCAAATAATAAGCTATGCAGACGATACCAGCTTAGTATTAATGGGTAGTACATTTATCGATACAATCACAATTGGAAATCAAATTTTAAAAGATTTAGAAAGTTGGTTTTATAAAAATAATTTACTACTTAATGCAGATAAGACAAATTGTATTATATTTAAAGTAAATCAAAGCATGGAAACACCATGTACAATTACGTTAAATAATAAAAAATACAATTTTACTCAATCCGTGAAATTTCTTGGAGTCATTCTTGATGATAATTTAAATTACAAAAAACACATTGAAACTTTATCAGTTAGGCTAAGTAGAGTATGCTATGGTCTAAGGGTGCTCTCTAGTCATACTAATAGTAATATAATTCGAATTTTTTATTATGCAAATTTTTATACACACTTAAAATATGGTATAATATTTTGGGGCAATAGTGTTAATGTTGATACAATCTTTTTGATTCAAAAACGGGCAATTCGAATTATGAATCGAATAAAATATAGTGATAGTTGCAGAGGGCTTTTAAGACAAGATAATATCCTTACGTGTACTGGAATATACATCTATGAAAGTGTAAAATTTATATGGATTCACAAACATCTTTTTAACCATAATAAACTTCATAGTATGCATAATACTAGACACGGCAAGGCATATATATACCCATCTCATAGATTAAACTTTTTTGAAAAAGGGCCTCACTATTCCTGACTAAAAATTTATAATCATTTGCCAAAATCTATAAAAGAATCTAAAACATTACAAAAATTAAAACAGTCACTAAAGGAATTGTTAATTCAGTTAGAACCATACAACATGCAAGAATTTTTTTCAGGTGTTTGTTAATTTTAAATATATGTATTAGTATATGTATTATTATTTTTTTGTATCAAAGTTTATTAATTGTTTGACTTGTTTCTTTTGCTATTGTATGTATTTTTGTTTTATTGCACTGTACATTGTAATAATATATTGAAATAAATTTTTAATAATAAAAATAAAAACGTTTATATTTTTGTAATATTGTTAGAGTTGAATTATTTTGCTTTATTTGATGTTATAATTATTAATTAACATTGGAGATTGTCAGTACTAAATAAATAAATTGTTTTTAGCTTAAAATTATTGTACGTAAGTTTGGCAACACCGCGCTTAACGTCGGTCAAACAAAGAGTATAATAAAGTGAAGTTACTAATAAAAACATAACCACAATCTGATATGCTTTTACAGATCTGGCGTGTGATTTAATAATTGTAAAATCTCATTTAAGTTTAGTTAAACTTCCTTACAATTATGTTGTTAATAATAATTATAATTAAGTTAAGTACATTCTTAAAAAAATTGCATGTTAAAATAATTGCCATTTTTAATCGGAGAAAAAATAAAAAAAATCGGATAAATATGAACGAGGCTTAACAGCTTATTAGGTGACTTCCAAATGATGTATATTATTAAAATAATCAAAAACTACTAACTTTTTTCGGTGGCTCAAAGAACGAGACCTTTTTGAGCTGCTTTGAAGAAGCAGCGAAGCTTTTTGAATCTGCAGTATTTGGCTCATTTGACCCTTAAGCCTTTGGTTTGCTTGCTTTAAAAACCGCTTTTAAGGCAGTGACGACTTTCTTTTCTCTGACATTTTTTTATTATTTTATTTATAATAAATTATAAATATGAACGTAATGGCTGCTTACAGACGAAAGCTTAACTGAACTGTCAAGTGTGAAGTGAAACAAGTTCAAGTTGCAACTGGTGAAGTTGGCAACATTGCTTCATAATAATTATAATAAATTTTTGCAACTTTAAGTATTTTCTTATAAAACCTTCTTTCTTTTTGTCAATAAACAACTACGATTTTGTTGTTTCAAGATTTTTTGATATTTTGGTTATTTTAAGAATAAGATTTTTGAACAAGTTGCATCAGTGAAGTAAATCATGCAACACCGCTTTGTAATTATTTACATATGCAATTTCAAGTTTTTTTTTCTCCTTTTTTTGTCAATAGGCAACAAGGCTGTTAGTTTGAGAGTTTTTTGATATTTATGTTATTTTAAGAATAAAATTTTATCATAACTTTTATACATTTTTACTAAATTATTTAGGGTTATGTAAAAATGCAAAAAAAAATTTAGTAAGAATCAAAATTTGGCGAAAAATGGTTAAAAAGTCCAAAATTATATTTATAAAATAGTAAATTCCGGCTATAAAATATCAAAATATTGTCTGATATTAATCCTGTCAAAAAGTGCAATATTCTATTTATAGAATGTCCAAAATTCGACCACAAAGTATAAAATATGGCAAAAAATGTGTCATAAAATATCAATATACATATTTTCAAAAAACAAAAACCGGTCAAAAATTCTTTTTTTCTAAAGTCCTAAAAATTGCTTAATTCTGACATAAACTGTTGAAAAGTGCAAAATTCTTTTTATGATTTGACAAAAATCTGGGTAGAAAGTATGAAAATATTATCAAAAAGTACAAAAATTTTGTCATTAGTTATTCCGGCCAAAAACAATTAAAACTTCTAAAGTTTTATTTATAAAATATCAAAAAACCGTCAAAATCCGGCCATAAACTATTTAAATTTTTTCATGAAATCCCAAAAATAACAAAATCCGGTCTTTAAATTATAAAATATTTTCGAAAATCTGTATATAAATTGTTGAAAAATGCAAAATTTTATTTATAGAATGTCAAAAACAGTAAAATCTAACCTTAAAATATTGTCAAAAAATACCAAATCTCACCATAAACTATTAAAAACTGCAACATTTGATTTATAAAAGTAAAAAATGGTAAAATTCATTCATAAAATAAAAAATTATGTTCGGTGGTAAAAAAATTAACGCCATCGTTTTTCGAAAAATTGCTAAAATTGAGTGTTGGAAAGATTATAATTGAATTGTCGACCTTCATCTATTGTTTTTCAGTTTAAACAATGGTATTTTTTTTAAATAACAGCGGTAAAGATTTAGGTGTAAAGTACAACTTTTCAAATCCTACGCCAATTTAGTTATAGTTTTTCTGAAACTGATTTAGTATAGAAGAAGATTAAATCCTTAGGGTAGAAAGAAATCATCTTATACTCATTTTTTCTTGTAAAAATCTGGCCACCCTGTCTATGGTACTCCTATAAATAGCCTCGAGGAACTGCACCTACGAATTAATAAAAAATGTCAACAAATCCGAGTCAATGAAGCGGTTTGAATATCCTTAAGACTAAGATGGAAGGCTTTGAATATCTTATTCAACTTTATTTTATCTAAAAAAAAAAAAGAATAAACTTCCGTAACTCCAAAACCGTTATTTAAAAATTTTACAATCTTTTTTTAAACACTGTTCAGTTATAGAGATAATAATAAAGATTTAATAACAATAAATATTGTATGCGCTACTGATAAAAATCTTATAAATACGTACAGCCAGACACAAATATTGTGGCTTCTGTATAGGCAACTTAGTATACACTAAAATTATGTTGAATGTTGTTAAACTTATGCCTTTGCCCGTTTTACCATCTTTCAATTCCAGAACAACGTCGCTCATGGAACGTTTAAAATGTAAGCGCAAATGAAAAGTGCTAAAACGGACAAAGGCATTAGTTTAACTACATTTAACATAATTTTTGTGTATACTAAGTTGCCTATATAGAGGCCACAATATTCGTGTCTGGCTGTAAATACATCAATGCACGCTACACCCACAAAGGTGTCTAACAAATTTTATTTTACTTGATTTTGCGCGTAAATTTATTTATTTATTTATTAAACATATGTCATTCTACCTTTCGGTGTATGGCTTCTTACATTATTTCGTTTGATATAGTTCTCTCCATTTTTTCCTGTCCAGAGTTGTCAGTTTGATTCCTTCCCACTGTATTCCCTTTCTTTCCGCTTTTTCTTTTACATTGTCGTTCCAGGTTTTACTCGGTCGTCCTTGGGGTTTTTTCCCATTTTTCTTGTTTCATATATTCTTTTCGTTATACGCGTATCTTTCATTTGGCATACATGTCCAAACCATCTCAGTTGTCCCTCCATTAATATTTCATTTATGGGTTCTATTTGTAAGTTTTGTTTGTGTACAACGTTTCTTAATCTGTCTCTTCTTGTTTTATTTTCTATCTTTCTTAGGAATCTCATTTCTATTGCATTTATTCTCGTTTTGTGTTTTTCTGGCAATGTCCATGTTTCGCTGGAATACATTATTGTTTGTCTTATTACATTCTTTACTATATCTGTTTTTATGTTCTTTGGTATTTCTTTTCTTCCAAAAAATGTATTTTTTATCACGTTGAATTTTTTCCCGGTTTTTCCCATTTTTTCATTTATTTCGTTGTCTATCTTTCCTTTATTGTTAGTTATCGTTCCAAAGTACTTAAAGTTTTCAACTTGTTAAATCTTTTTTCCATGTAGTGTTATTCTATGGGTTTTGTTTTTTCTTGATATTATCTTTGTTTTGGATTTGTCTATATTGATCTTCATGTTTATTTTTGTTAATTCCATCTCTATTATGTTATGTTGATGATCATCCTCTGTTTCCGCCATTATTGCCATATTGTCTGCAAATAGTAATTCCATAATCTTTGTTGCTTCCATCTTCCGATATCCTACATTTAGAGTCTTCATACTTTTCTTTGCTTTTTTTATGGCTTCATCTAACACTATTGTAAAAAGTATTGGACTCAGTACACACCCTTGTGTTAGCCCGATCTTGGTTTCAAAATTTTGAGATTCTTCATTGTTGGTTTTAACAATATTCTTATTTCTTTTGTATAAAGCTTTTATTAGATATATAGTTTTTCCGTCTATGCCTCTCTTTTGAAGTACTTTTCATATATATTCTCTTCTTATCCGGTCAAATGCCTTCTCTAGATCGATGAAGCAGATATGGATGTCACTTTACTTATTTAAATTTTTTTTTGCTTAGTTGTCTTATTATGAATATAAGATCTTGAGTGCTTCTCTCTCTTCTGAATCCGCATTGTGTCTTTCTATGGTATCTTCAATCTTGTCTCTTATTCTTTTTTCTATGATTCTTGCTAGAATTTTTCCCGGTACACTACTGATTGTGATTTCTCTGTAGTTATTGCAGTTTTTTTTATCTCCTTTCTTGTATATAGGTAGTATTATTCCCATGTTCCATTCTGCTGGTATTTTTGTGTTTTTAGCTATTCATTGAGTAATTCTGTTAATTGTTCTATTCCTTCCTTACCCATGCATTTGATCATTTCCGGTATTATGTTGTCTATGTGCTTTTCCTATTTTTAGTTTCTTTATGGCGTCTATAACTTCTTCTTCTTTTATTTCTTCAATTTCTGGCATGTCACTATCATCTTCTTCATGTTTCTCCGGGCTTAGGTTTTCTGTTTCTGTCACTTCTTTAAAATATTCTCTCCACCTTTCTATTATTCCTCTTCTGTGATTCTATTTTTTTTTTGTCTTTTATGTTTATCATATTGTATTCTTTCTTTCTTTTCATCTGTTTTAGTGTTCCATAGAATAGTTTTTAGTTGTCTTTATAAATTCCCGCCATCTTTTTACCGAATTTATTCCATGATTTTTTTTTAGCTTTTTGGACCTCATTATTTACTTCCTTTTTTTTATTTTGTATTCTTTATAGTCTTCTTCCTTTTTTGTACTATTGTATTTTTTCCATATTTCTTTTTTTTTCTTTAATTTTCAATTTTATTTCATTTGTCTACCATTCAGTTTTTTTATTATGTTTGTTCTCTATTTCAGCTTTCTTTTGCTGCTTCTAGTGTGGTGTTCTTGAATGTTTCCCATTTGTCTTCTACTTCCTTTGTTTCTCTAATTTTACTACATTTCTTTTTTACTATCCCTTGGAATCTATCTCTGTATTCTTTTTCTTTAAGTTTGTAACTTTTTATTTTCTCTTTTACCTTCTTTCTTCTCTTATCTGTTTTTTCTTCCATTTTTTTCAAGTACATTTTTACCAGGTAATGGTCGCTTCCGATTTCTGCCTCTCTTGATACTTTTACATTTAAAACATTTTTCCATTTTTGTTATAAAATAGTCTAGTATTGATTTTTTGTTTCTAGTCGGTTTTTCTCTTGTAAATTTATGTATCCTCTTGTGTTCAAATTTTGTGTTTGTTATAATAAGGTTGTTTTCCACGCTCAGTTCTATAATTCTTTCCCCATTATTGTTTCTGGTTTCTTCACCCCATTTTCCCATGTATTCTTCTAATCCTGCGTTTTGGTTTCCAACTTGTCCGTTTAAGTCTCCCATGATTATTACATTTTCCAGTCCTTCATCTATTTCATTCTGTAACTTTTCAAAGAATGCATCTTTACCTTCCTTTTTAGCATCTTTGTTTTCTCAATAGGCTGTTATTATAGTCCATATTTCCTTTTCATATAGCTTCATTTCTACTGACAAGATTACGTCCAAACACCGGATTATTTGGAGAATGATTAGTTACTTTGTGAACTGCTGTTCTAATTGCAGCTCCAATCTAATAAACATTTTCATCTCATTTTCTATTATCAGGGTCATCTCCAATATATGAACGTATCGCTATCAAAGATGTTTTATACAGTATTTTTTAAGAAGTTGTCTAAAACATTGTCCTATAAATTGTTTTCCGTTGTCAACCATCACAATTTTTGGTACAGCAAACAACAAAATACCCCGTTTTTCAAAAACTTAGACACGGCAGCGGAAGTTGCTTGTCTTATAGGTTCCACAATTACAAACTTTGAAAACCAGTCGGTTATTACCAATAACCAACAGTTTCCAGATTTTGATCTCGGTAATGGACCTATCAAGTCTAGGGACAATATTTCAAACGAAAATTTGACAATTTTTTCTCTACCCATTAATAATCCAGCTCTAGCTACATTTGGCACTTTCTGAGCTCCACAAACCTTACACGCCCGTTTGTACCTGAGTATCTCGTCCTTCATGTTTGGCCAGAAGTAACTCTGCACAATTTTTCGGTAAGTTTTATAAAAACCAAAATGTCCCGGTAGAGGATCGTCATGACACCTTAACAATGCGGATCTTCGGTCCTTTTTGTGCACGACTAATTTTCATTCAGGAAAACGGATTGGTAATCGTTGTTGAATTAACATTAAGCGATTTAACTTACCGTCAGTAATTCTATAGGGGCTTTTCTCACAAAAATGACGTATTTCAATAAAATGTGACAAAATTCTGGTGAGTTTTGCCACTGGCGACAAAAATCAGTGACTTAAAACATACATTATTTAAAAGTGACAGATCGCGTGAGTTTTCTTTAAATAATGATTTTAGTTAATTTATAATCAATTTATAGATTATTACATCATTTTTATTAAGAATAGCAAGCGATATTTGTAGTAAAAAGCTTATAGAATAATTTAATTACCTTTTATGTTGTTAATTTTAGTAATATTGGGCCGACTTTGGCCGCCGGTGACATTTCTCACCGATGGTTTTTCTCATCAAAATTACGTAATTTCCAGAGCATGCTGTTTTAATTTTTGTCTCAGAATCAGTAAAAGCGTATAAAAACCGGTGACTTTAAACAGGCACAATTAATACGGTGACTTTTATGACAGTTCGTGTGAGTTTATCTGTCATTAATAAAATTTATTAAAATTCTAATCAATATTCTGATATACTTAATTCTTTCAATAATTATTTATTAAAAATTGTGTAAACAATATACATAAATTAGTTGGCTCGCATATTGACCACACATACCGCATTATTATAGTATGAATGTAATTCGATGCATTTGCGGAATATATTATGCGTGCGTCTAGGTTGCGGCGGTCGTCTGCTTGTTCATTATTCACTAAATTAATATATAATATTATTTTATGTTAATAATATTATGATAAGCATTAACTAAACTGCTCAAGCAAATTAAATAAAACTAATAAGACTTTAGTCGAGTAAATTTTGATTATATATGTTTGGATTTAGGCAAATATATATATGATATATTTGTAAACAAAAACAAATTTTATAAAGTTTATTTTTAATATGCAATCAATAACATTATCAACTAACGTACAATTATAAAATAAATATATACATAGTTTCGTTATACTTAATCGGAACATACATAATCAAAATTAATTAATACTTAAAAAGACAAGCAATTTAATTAATTTATTATGTTACTTATTGAGATAAGCAAGTGTAACGTATAATTGGTAGTTTATTATTAAATAATAATATATTAACATCAAAGATGAAAACGGAACTAATAGATTTGCTGTTATCGTATGACATAGAGCCAAACATAGACAAACCAACGCGGCTTTAATATTGTCTAGATAACATTTGTCTTAGTAGAGTGCAGGAAATATTATAGGAAATGTCTTAGAAAACGGATTATTATAGGATCATAATAAATATAAACATAATAGAATTCAATCCTATAAAACAAATTAACAATACTATAAAATATATAAATCTTAGTTCTCACGACTGCAGTACTACAACAATCAATAACGACCTTTAGTAAAAATGTCAATTATTTTTTGAACACTTTAATTTTTTGTTACGCTGCTTGTTTCCTTTAAAGAATTTACCAATATAAACAAGTCTAATCAATGGATCACAATGGGAATAAAAAAATTTACACATATTACGGAGATCTGGCTTCAAAGAGGACAAACTGTTTTATAATCGTTATAAATCCATCTATAAATAAGTCTTATTTTGGAAAAAAAAATGCGCTTTAACCGAAAATTAAAAGAGTCTAATATATGAATAAAACCGCCTGAACCCAACAGTGTTGTTAGTTTAAGTATTAACAACAAAACTAAAACAAATTCAGAAAATATTGCCAACCATTTCAATAACTACTTTAACACTATAACTGAGACTACAGCAGTAAATAGCAAACCTACCGACGGAAGTAATATTGATCTCTTAGGGCCGCTTTTACAATCGCCGGTTAAATCGGAGAATTACTATTCGAGGTACAAGATTATACAGGGACTTATACCCACGTCCGCTTTTACAAACGATTTTGCACGATCGGATAACTATTCCTCGTACAAACGAAAATAATATTAGGTTGGTAATACTATTCGGTCAAATGATAGGAAGTAGTTCATTTTATCTGTCAATTTGTTTATGTCAAGATGAATATTTTCGATTCAGACAGTGACGAAGAAATTCTAAATAGAATACAAAGAATGAGGGCTCCAAAAAACATAAGAGCAAGGTAAAAATTATATATTTTTATCTTTTATGAAGTATTCTAATCTAAATGCATTTTTAGGGTTAATTATTTTGAACAGCTGAGTGAAAACGAGTTTTCTAGACGATTTCGCCTGAGTAAGGCAACATTTGAAAACTTGTTGATTGAAATTCAGGACAGAATAAAATCTGCTACGAATAGAAACCATGCGATAGATCCTTGCACTAAACTGCTTCTTACGTTACGGTTCTACTCGACAGGTTCAATGTTGCTCGTTGTTGCAGATTTTTTGGGAATCAGTGAATCCGCTGCATGTGTTGCCATAAGAGATGTAACTGAGGAAATTGCCAGTTTACGGCCTCAGTATATAAAAATGCCAGCAACCGCAGAAGAAATACTAGACGTGCAATTAAAGTTTTATAGAATTGCAAAATTTCCGAAAGTGATTGGTGCTATTGATTGTACGCACATAGAAATCGAATCGCCAGGAGGACCAGATGCAGAATATTATCGGAATAGGAAAGGCTGGTTCTCATGGAATGTACAAACTGTGTGTGATGCTGAGTTAAGAATCCAGGATATCGTCGTGAGATGGCCTGGATCTACACATGATCAGACGATATTTAACAACTCTGCGCTTAAAGGAAAATTAGCGCAAGGAGTATTGGGCGATGGAATTATTGTTGGAGACAGTGGGTATGGCAACACATCTTATCTAATGACTCCATTAGCACATCCAAATTTGCCGGAAGAAATTCTTTACAACGAGTCACAGATTCGAACGAGAAACTGTGTTGAACGCAGCTATGGTGTTTGGAAAAGAAGATTTCCCATCCTTTCGTTATGTATGAGAGTGTCGTTGGAAAAGTCGCAAAATATTATTATTGCAACAGCTGTGCTTCACAATATGGCAATTGCTGAAAATAATGAATTGCCTCTAGATGATCCCGAAGTAATTGCTGCTGTTCGGGCAAATGAAGCAAGAAGATTGCCAGACGCAGTACAACAAGGGAATGAAGGAAATAATGAAAGACGAAATAGTCTTATAAGAGAATATTTTGTCAATTTATTATAAATATATATAAATAAATTTAAATAAATTTTTATATAATTAAAAAGTTTTTATTTATTTATTACAGTTTTCTTTGTTAATTAATTCTTGTTGTAAAATTTTCATTTCTAAAACATGCTTCTCATTCGCTTTTATCATATTTGCATTCTCTCTTAACATTTTAGCATCATGCTCTTCTTGTAATAATCTAGTTTGAAAATTTATAAATTCTATTTTTTTTTGTGCTAATTCCGTATATATTGCTGTCTCGGTTTGTATTCTCTTTTTTTTTGGTCTATAGGGTGGTGGTGGTTTTGGAGTATGTACATCTGCAAAATAAAAATACTATCACTACCGATAACTGCATATAATATAATAAATGAAAACATATATTTATTGTAAGGAATGGTGTCTTATTTTAAATTATTTGTTTAATTTTTAATACATATATGTTGGAATTTATTTTGTACACAGAATAGATGTTAATTAAAATTATTGAATTAAAAGAACAATTCAACATTTAACAGCAATATAATTTTAAATTTTGATAAAGCAATAGGACTGTATAAAATAAAATTCTACTTACTTTTCGTCACAACAGCTTCTTGGACTGGTTCTATTTCTTCCAGGACACGCAATGAAGGATGTAGTTCTTGCCGCAGCGCAACTGGATTCCATCCTTCCCAATTGAGATTCTTGTAACAAATATTTTATTAGTGCCAGAGCCAAATTATTGTCAGATTAATCATTTTTTAATAAAAGTAAAACAAAACAAATATTACCTTTCTTGGCATTTCTGAAATAGACTGGACTACTTCATCACCGAGTTCAATGTCTTGTATTTCGCATACATTTATTACATTTAAATTATCGTCATATATGATTTCTGCTTCTGAAATATATTTTGTTTATAAAAGATGTAATGTAATAACTACTATGTAAATTTTTTTGCAAACACAAATTTTAAATATATATCTAAAATATTTCATGAATTATAGAGTACGTAATACTGTGCTACAATACCTAATAAATCATCGGCATCACAATCATTGCGGCTTGATGTGCCAGTGCCGCTTACTCCGATCACTCCTAAAATTCTTTCTCCAATTGGACCCAAATAGTTTGGTCCGGCAGGTCCACCGCCAGTCTTCTGCAGCTCTCTTTTCTGCTCGCTATAATGTTTACGTGTTGATTTTTTTAAAGAGTCCCATTTACTCTTTAAATTTTCCTTACTGCGACCTGTTGCCATATTGTTGTTAAACAATTCTGTAATACTTTCCCAACATTGCTCTTTTTGAGAATTTGTAAGGCAATCGGTTTTCTTACATTCTGAAATTAAAATGTATGTCCCAAACAATAGGTTATGTTAATTACCGAATGCTTTTTTATTTCACTTACCTATTTTGTCTTGATTTTTAATTACTAATGATACTAAGGTTTCAATTTCTAAGGAAGTAAAATTGCAACTTCTCTTTCGTTTTTGCGACATTTTTATTATACTTTTCTCATAGAAAACACACACTTTTTTTTACAATAGCGGTTTATTATTATTTTTTGGTTATGTTTTGACGTTTCGAACGGACCAATAAGATGCGAGTATAGTTTATACGGATGTTTATTTGACCTGTGCACGGCGGTATAAGTTATACTAGCTTAAATTCCGATATTTATTCTTACTAGCGTCTATCTATCAATTGTAAAAGCCATTTCCATGGTTTATTCGTGGGATAACGCTATACGGATTTTAACCGGCGATTGTAAAAGCGGCCCTTAGTCAATTTTCTTTTATCCAGTGACACAAAATATATGTGATACAGTACAGAAACTTAAAAACACGAACTCCGCAGGGTCAGATGGAATTAGCAGTAAATTACTTAAAAGTATATTGTCATTACTTCTAGACCATTTTACATCTATCATAAATAAATTCCTTAATCAAGGTATCGTTCCCGAACATTTTAAATTAGCAAAGATAGTTTTTGTGTTTAAAAAGGGAGATGAAACTAACAGCAAACATTATCGCTCTATATCAATTTTGAGCACTTTTGCTAAAGTTTTAGAGAGTATTGTGGCTTTCAAAATAACAATTTTTTTTATCATTGTAATCTTTTTAATAATATGTAATATGGATCTTAAAGTATTTGGAATATCTTTGTATATCTTTATATATGGTCCTGATGCTAGGGAAAACTGTTTTTGGTATATTTTCGGATTTAACTAATGCTGTTGATCTTAATATCAAATATTACTAAATAAATTATATAGGTACGGGATAAAAAGCACTGCATTTAATTGGATTAGAACGTATTTATAAAAAAGAACTCACTATGTAAACATCGATAATGTAAGCTCTAATAAACTGTAAATAAGCCGAAAATTCAGCAAGGTTTTGTGTTAGTTCCTCTTTTATTTATTACATACGTAATGATGTACATTTAGAGAATGGCGTAGCTTTTGCAGACGATACCAGTATTTTTGTATTAGCAAAACAAATAGATGATGCTGTATTAAAATAAAATGAAGTAATATCAAATTTATATTTTTGATATAACATAAATAATTTAGTTGTAAACCCAAAAAAGTCTACGTTAATAAGATTTAACGCAAATTGTTCAAACTATGACCATTCCAATTTGATACAATGTGAAAATAATTCAATAAAACAAGTCACCTATGCAAACATTGGGGGGTAGCTAGAATAGAATAAGCACATCGACTATTTATTAAAAAAACTAGGGTCTCTCTGTTATGTTGCTACAAACCTTAAAAATATTGTAGATTTTAATATTCTCAAGTTATTCTACTTTGCGCTCATTGCTTGGGGTAATTCTAGTAAGGTTAAATAATAAATTGCAAAAACAAATAGTTTGAACAATTACAAAGTAAGTTAAAAACAATTTATCAAATTTTAAAACAGTCAGACATAACAGAAAAGCATATAACACCAGACATGAACACCATACGTTAAAAGAGTTATATAGTATTATTAAACGGAGTTTTAAAGAATACTTTAATTATAACTCTTTCGAATTGTAAATAATGCTAGTAAAAATGATGAATATTCATTCAATTCATGTTTAATGTAATTATATAAGTTTTAACGCAAATTATTTAAAATATTTATATTTATTGATATAATATATTATGTAAATCGACTTGTCTTATATCATTGCATGATCTTTAGATTATAAAGTATTATTAATTGTTATTGAATATAGAACAATTTGTACATAGCAAATAATACAACTTTTTTATAAATCTTCAGATTCCGTCATAAATTATATTAATTGATACTTTTAATTATTTCAAATCAACATTGATTATTTGAAAATATATTTAAAATAATTCACATGAATATAGCAACTCTGACAGATTTAACAAAATTACTAGGTTGCCATGTAAAAACCATCGGTGAGTTTTGTCACCACAAATGTCAAAAATTTGTATCCATGGAAACATGTGAGTTTTGTCATCGGTGACAAAACTCACAAAGATTAGAATCGACCCCCAGTCCGGGTTATTGTCTGGATCTTGTTCTACTGCTGAGTACTTACGATTATACCAGTCATCTTTAAATTTTTTGGTAGTAGTTATTATGTTTACCTGATTATTTTTCGGCACCGCTCGTGTAAGAGCGTCTGGTACTACCATTAGAGTTCCCTTTCGGTGTACTAATTCCATATCAAACTGGTATAATCTTAACGACTATCTTGCCAGTTTTCCTGCAGGATCTTTCTTGTTTTGCAACCAAAGAAGAGAATAATGATCGGTTACGGCAGTAAATTTTGTCCCTTCAACATAAGGCCAAAATTTTTCAATCGCGTGAATAAGAGCAAGACATTCTCGTTCCATAACATTTTAATTTTGTTCAGCACGACTTAAAACACGCCCAGTATACGCAATTACATGCTCATTCCCATCTTTTTCTAATTGAAGAAGACATCCGCCTATACCAATATCGGACGCGTCATTTTGGATAATAAATTTTTCATTAAAATTAGGAGACGCCAGTGCAGTAGCGTTAATAAGCGCCTTTTTCAAAGTTTCAAAAGAAGCCTGTGCTTGGTTATTCCAACAAATACCTTGACCCTTTTTTCTACCTTTAATCAATCCGCTAATTGGAGCTATAATAGTTGAAAATTTTGGGATAAATCTTTTATACCATGAGCAAAGTCCTACATAATGCTAACTTTTTCGGGATCCGTTCGTAGTCCTTCTTTATCCACGACATGACCGAGGTATTTAAGAGAAGCTCTACAAAACTCGCTTTTTTCATGATTGATGGTAAGGTTTGCCTTGTCTAACCTTTCATAAACGGTTTCCAACGTTTTAAGATGGTCTTCAAAATTATTGTTGACAACAATAACATCGTCAAGGTATACAAAAACGTACGGTTCCAACTCCGAGCCAAAAACTTGATCCATCAGTCTTTGTTGGACTTGAGCGGCATTATTAAGTCCAAAAGGTAACACGTTGAACTCAAAAAGACCTCTGCTTAAAATAGCAAATGTGTTTTCTCTTTTGACGGTTTATCCAACGGAACTTGCCAAAAAGCGCATTTCAAGTCCACGCTAGATATAAACCGTGCGTCTCTAAGTTTATTTAAAATGCTGTCTAATCTAGGTAAAGGATAGGCAAGACGTTTAGTTACTGAATTGAGTTTGCGACCGTCAAAACAAAATCTAAACTCTCCATTAGGTTTTGTTACTAACAGTACTGGTGAACACCATGAACTTGAAGAAGGTCGAATTACTTTTAGATCTAACATTTTATCTATTTCTTCATCGAGATGGTTTTTCATAAAAGGAGAAAAATTGTATGGTCTTTGACGTATTGGTTCAGCTGAACCCGTATCAATAGAGTGAGTGTATAGATGTGTAGTCCCAAGTTTCCTATTACCCAAAAAAGCAAATTTTGAATTCAGTTTTATTAATCTATAGTTTTCCTCTTGGTTTAAATTAGAATTTTTGCTACATATAGCCAAAACGTTAGTTTAGCTCAAACTAATTTATTCCAAGTGTTATTGCTGAAATCAAATTTTATGGAATGTTTCTTAATAAAATCTGCTCCCAGGATGATGCCTAGTGGTAATGATTTAACCACTAAAAATGTCATTATACACAATACATCTGATAGTTTAAGTTTTAATGTTCTCACAATTGTAATATCAGAAGTATTTAACAAAGGCATTGGATTTATAAATTTTAATGCTTCACTCCATATTAAGGAAGAATTAGCGCCAGTATCAACATGAGCATTAAACATTACATCTATTTTTAAAAATAGGCGATTGTCACCTTGAACATTAACAAACAATGGACCTACAATACACTCACGTGTAAACATTTCCTTAACTCTATTTAACCATAACACCCAGTCATTACTTATTCGGTCGGTGTGGCAATTCATTTGGATACGATTACCGATACATCGAATTCTATCTACTAGTTTTTTGACTTTGTACAACTTTTGCAAGTTTGCTACTTGTCTGGTCTTTCTCACCGCATCGATAGCAAAATTTTTTTCTTGCTTCCTTACAGTTGTCATACAAATGCCCATTTTTTCCGCAATTCCAACAAGTACGTTTTGATACTTGTAGCTTTTCCGTTTCCACTACTGCCAGTCGACGTTGCGGAGAAGATGGTTTTTGAGAGTAGTTTGTTAGAGTCGATTCAATTCGCCTACAAAGTATTGATAACCCAAAACGACGCTAGCCCCACGTTGGGCGCCAATTTATGTGGCGTCTCGCTGACGGTAGCTCGTATGCTCGGGGCAGGTCGTGGGTTTGAATTAAAAAAACGGTAGTTGGACGCCAATTGTTTTTTATTACCTCTGAGTTTAAATTTATAATTTATAAAAAAATAATAAAAAGGATGTTTAAGAATTAATAATATAAAATAAAAATATCGCCATCACCAGCTGGTACTTTACAACGAAATAACTTATAAATAGTTACTTAATAAACTCAACATATTTGTATATTGATTATAGAAAAATAAAAACTAAAGATAATTATAAAAATAAACTACTTATCCTTGTCCTTTGTGACGGGCTTCGTCCTTTTCAATTTCTCTGGCGGTGTCTTTAGTTATTGGGACATCTTGCCTGGACTATTTAAATTCACCACAGCGATAACATTTATTGGTGGTCATCTCGCATGGAATATTTTAAATTAAAGTACAATCCGCGCGCTATATTCTTCCACGTGTGCTGGATAGTCCGATTGATATTTTATTATAAATTAGATAAGTCGGTAAGAAAGAGTCTATAATGATTGAATTAATACACGGAAGTTATTATGTTTTGTTTTTTACACTTACCAATTATTTCAATTGACTCTCGATATTCGAATATATTTTAATTTACCATTTGGCAATACTTATTCAACGTATATGAGTTTAACGCGTGCTCGCGTTGAACGCTCGATAGGAAAAGACCCGCTCCTCGAAATGCCTCGCGGAATTTTGCGATTAATTTTTTTTCAATTGTTAAATAAAAACAATTTAGAACAAATAAATTTAATAATATAGTAATGATGTCTCCTACAAGAGGCTGCTTTGTTACGTCCCAGTTTGGAGTTGCACAATCTGGCAGTATTCCTTCCTTCGCAGCATAAGTGAAGATGGGGGTTGACGATGTATAGTGTTCGGTTTGTTGATTGTGGCACTGAAAAGGACAAATAGAGATTAATTTGGTAGATTTATTTTGTTATATTTACAGGGATTAGTAATTATAAAATGATAATTGTAATACTTAGCTTGTTAACAAATTTGGTTTCCAATTCACATTTAAATTAAGTTTGTCTCCGTTCATTGTTACAGTCCTTCTGTATCATTGTCGTTGGGCGTTGGGATATTTCTAGTAAATTTTATTTGGGATAATATATTGTTGGGAATCTAAAAAAATATATTGTTATGGTCAATTTAAATTATTAATTTAATATTTGATGTCAATAATAAAATAAAATAAATTAAGTAAATGTACTTGGAATGTGAATAACCTTACCGGTAATATGTGGTCTTTGCAGCTGTAATCCAGCGGGTGTACACAAACACTGCACTATAATCAACTAAACAAATGGAAGTTTGGGGTTGTGTTGTTTGTTGACATTTATAAAGTGTTTATAAATGTCAAAAATATTATTTTGACAGACAGAGGTCTGTGAGAGCAGTGTTGCTAACATTGTGGAATTAAATTCCCTATATGTTACCAACATGGTGTAAAATTGTCCATGCGGAGTTGCCGCGTCTACTTTGGGAAATTAATATTAATTAATTTCCAATTATTGAGTGGGTTTTTGTTGATTAAAATTTATTGAATTAATTTGTTAATTCATAATTAAAGTGTGTTTGATGGGGATTACTTGTTACTGAGTGGGGATTGCATGTCTGAGTAATTCACTGAAGAATAGGGAATCTGGCAACGTCGATTGAAAAGTTAATGCGCAAATTCAAAAGTTTTTTTTGTTCATTTCGTTGAATTAAAACTGAATCCGTGCGGATAAACGGCCTTTTGTGTGTCGATTGTGGTGACGACGCAATAGAATTCGTATAACGAATTCGCGTCAGTTTTGGTGATTCCTTTTAATCACGCACCATGTTTGCTGTGAGGATTGAGTTATTATAAGGTAATCATTAAAATTTGTTATTATTATTAAATTCGCGATTAATTAACTAAATTCTTGTTTTATTATAAGTTTGCCGAAATTCTTGTGGCCATGTGCTCCTCCATTTTGACTCCATAAATGGAAGGATTTTTGAAATAAATGCCAGAGCCTGATGTTTTTGTTGCCCAGATCCCCTAATTCTCACCATCGTGGTTGATGCCTTTCTTCATCGGAAAGGTACATTTCTTTTTTTTATTTAAAAGTTTTACACTATATTTTTTTGTCTTATCGGATTCCTAACTTTATATGTTTTATTTTATAGGCGTCCAAGCTACGGCCTATAACTAATCATTTAGTGATATTAGTTCTACGATTAATTAATTAACGTAATATGTTAATATTTAATAGGCGTTCAAGCTACAGTCTATAACTAAATTTCTTTATATATATTCGTCCTATAATGAATTATCGTATAAATGTAATAACTAATTAATTGTATATGAAATATTAGTGCGGTAGTTAGTTAACGTATGTTGACATCTTGTAGGCGTCAAGCTACGACCTATAACTGGTTTAATTGTATGTTTAATTAAATTATAAACATTGATGTTTGTAGATGTTCAAGCTACGTCCTATAACTAACTTAAAATTTATTTCTTTTCTTTTATCTTGCATATGGAAGTTATAACTGTTTAATGGTATGACTACTTAATATTATAACGAATAGTTATATTTATACTCAATTTAGTATAACGTTTAATCTTTTGATGCGTTCAGCCACGGCTATTAATTAAATAGTTTATTTATATCTTTTGGCGTTTAGCCATGTGTGTTCAATAATAGTAATTTTTTTTTATGGTAAATTTTATTCTTGTCACTAAACATTATACAGTGTACTACAAATGTACACCTGACTATAAGCTTATAATCGGGTAATTTTGAGGTTAAACCTTTACCTGTTAAATCTCTGAATTTGTTGAATAGCGAACTATGGAGTAACTTTTATTGAGGTTACTTATAAATTTACTTATAAAATTACTTACTTATAAAATTACTTATAAATATAATGGCTGAATGTTGTTATTAATTAATTTAATGTTTTAATTTCTCAAGGTGGAGAATTCATTAAACGACAATATATTTTCTTTATTAACTTGAAATCGTTTTTTTTTATTGTTTTTTTAGCATATTTTACAGTAGAATTAAAAAAAAAAATCAATTGGAGCCCAGGACCCAACGGTGATTGAACGGATTTTAGTAAGTCTGCCAATTCTTTTCTTTTGTTTGCCCTTTTGTTTATGGTGCCATATATATTTATATTTTTTTATTTTGTTGAACTCTGCCCATCTCCATTGAGCCAAGCTGGCCTGTTGACAGCATTGTCATCAGTAACCGCTACGGTGACAAGGTGATATTTCCCTTATCATCGGAAGTACGTAGCAATTTTGGAGCCCAACGTGGGGCTGGCTAGCTATAAACAAAAATTGGTTTTGTATTAGACACCAAAAATCACATTTTTTTAAATTGTTATTATCGTGGGCCCGGTTTAGTGGTTAGTATTGGACATTTTTTTTTAAGTTACACAAGTTACGTTATAGGTCGTTAGGTTAGGTTAGTTTTGTTTTATTTTTGTGTGTCGGAATCGATTACAGCAGTAAAATGTTGAAGATGGACATAGATCGTTTGGTGAAGGAGGAGTTGGAGTATGAGCTGAACGTTAGGGGTATGACGGGTGGTGATAGTACCAACAAAGAAATGGTAAAAAGCTTGAGGGGTGCATTGAAGTTGGAACGTGAAGGTCACAAATTTACCAGTATTGCGGGCATGAATATTGAAGATAATTTAAAAGCTTGTGAAGGTAAATTAACCAGTTTGAGTGACACGTTAAAATACGATTTCGAAAGTAACAACGAAGTTAGGAAATGTGAAACCAAATTATGTCATGTGCTTCACCGGCTTGAACGACTCTCACCAGAGGACCCTGATTTTCAGAAAACAAAATCAACTTTGTTGAAACTTGCATTATCATGTTATAGCACCTTTAGTGTCAATGTTGAAAAATTTAAGTCGGCTCAAATCATTGCATCGGAACTACCGGTAGATGCCGTATTATCTTCGACAATACTAGGAGCGTCCTCAACCTCAACTCCTACGCGTAATCCCCAAGATGGAATAAATCTTACGGGACATGACGTCACCGAGTTACCACAAGCGAGCTTTACAGACAATCACCGTGGGTCTGTTAGTAAGTGGAGAATTAAATTCACCGGAGAGAGGGATTCCTTGAGTTTGAATGGGTTTTTGGAAAGGGTTGACGAGTTAAGTATATCTTGGGGAGTTAGTAAAAGGACCTTGTTTTTATGTGCTGCCGAACTGATGGACGGTAAAGCTTTAATCTGGTACCGGGCCAATCGCAAAACTGTTAGAGATTGGGATCATTTGTGTGACCAGATGAGGTATGAATTTTTACCCCGAGATTATAATGAAAGGCTATGGGAGCAAATAAAGTTTCGAACTCAAGGACCCGAAGAAAGTATTGGGATATATTTAGCTTATATGACAAACTTGTTTGAAAGGTTAACATGTAAAGTAAGCGAAGCTGTAAAACTAAGACTCATTCAGAAAAACCTCCACCCATACTACCAAACCCGATTACTATTCGCTGAAATTGATTCTGAGGCAAAATTGATAGAGGTGTGTCGTAAGATAGAAGATGCACGTTGGACCATGCATGATTATGTTTCCCCAGAGAAAGGTCCCGTATTGGAAACGGATTTGGCCTATAGAGGCAGACCTAAAGCGTTGCGGGTACATGAATGCTATGAGTTACAGGATGGATTAGATTTAGGTTATTTTGGGGATAGATCCCAAGATACGTATAGGGAGAGTCTGAGGGATAGGACTGCGGATAGTCCGCAATCTAAAGCGGTAAACAGTTTGGATGCTAGGTCTGGAAGAGGTTCAGGTCAGTGGAATGACAATCGTGGCATTGGTGGTAACAATGCAGAACCTCGATCCAGAAACACCAGCTTTACCAATCAAAATACTAATAATGTGTCAAAAGTCGGTCCCAATGGATACAACCAGAGGGTACAGACTAATAAAAAGGTAACAAATTCTCAGTCAAATGAAACAAATAATTTAACTGCCCCAATAAAGTGTTTCAAGTGCAGTAAAATGGGTCATAGGGCCAGAGAATGTCCTGATAAAATAATTAAGTGTTTTGGTTGCGGTAAAGTGGGCTACATTAAGTCTAACTGTCCAGCATGTTCGGGAAACGAATCCGGGGGAAGGCGTTAGTTGGTCGACCTGAACCCCAAATCAATTCCGAGACCAAGAAGTTAGATTTTGTGTTTGAAGGTCTTAGTGAGAGTGATTGTCTGTTTGTGAAAGTGAAAATTTATGAATGTGAAATGAAAGGACTGTTAGATTCAGGAGCAAATGGAATTTTTGTTGGATCGAATGGTTGGGATAAATTAAAAACTTTAGGGTTACAAGTGGAAACTGGTAGTTTTAATTGCACAGTAGCAAATAATCAAGCTGTTCCCTGTCAAGGTAAAATTAGAATCCCGATCACATTGGAAAATAGAACCCATATTTTTCACGTGTATGTTGTGCCAGGTTTGAGGCATGACATCATTTTAGGTACTACTTTTTGGGCTACCATGGGTATTATACCAAATTTAAGGACAAAAGAGTGGCATTTCGAATCAGATTCTAGCTTAGGAGTGAATTTAATAGAATCTGAAGAAGATTTGTCAGTTTTACAAAAACAGGAGTTATCTAGGGTGGTTAGTGAGTATTTTGATTCAATTAAAGATATTGAGTTAGGGTGTACTAGTTTAGTCCACCATAAAATCACTACTACCAGCCCTCCAATTAAGTCTAGATATTATCCAGTTAGTCCTTTCGTCCAAAAACGTATAGATGAAGAGGTGAGCAAGATGTTGAGCTTAGGAGTGATTGAAAAGAGTGTGAGCGGTTGGAGTTCACCAATATTGATGGTCCCGAAACCAGATGGATCTTTTAGATTCTGTGTAGATTTCAGGAAATTAAATAAAGTATCCGAACCATGTGCATATCCACTGCCTTATATGAATGCCATTCTCGATAAATTGGGAGGTGGTAAATATCTAAGCAGCCTGGATATCAAAAGTGCATATTGGCAAATTCCTCTTGACGATGCTAGTAAACCTCTCACTGCTTTCACAATCCCTGGGCGAGGATTGTTCCAATTTAATCGTATGCCCTTCGGGCTGAGCGGTGCTCCCGGAACTTTTCAAGCTTTGGTGGATAGGGTTTTTGGTCCTGAATTAGAGCCATTTTTATTCACGTATTTGGATGACGTGATAATAGTTACGCCAAGTTTTGAAAAGCATATTGAAATTTTAAAGGAGGTGTTTAGAAGATTGCTAAAAGCAGGTCTTACCTTGAGTGCTGACAAATGTAAATTTTGTCGTAGCGAAGTGAAATATCTTGGCTACATTGTGAATCGGTTAGGGATCAATGTGGATCCGGATAAAGTGAAGGCGGTTGTAGAGATGCCGAGTCCGAAAAATGTTAGAGGGGTTAGATCGATATTAGGCATGATGTCTTGGTATAGAAAGTTCATACCGAACTATTCGGAGCTTGCGATACCATTGACAGAACTTACCAAAAAGGCCGTCAAATTCTGCTGGTCAAAAGAGTGCGAGGATGCTTTCAACAAACTTAAGGAAGCCTTGGTCAGTCCTCCAATACTTTCATGCCCTAACTTTGAGTATCCTTTCACTCTACAATGCGATGCGAGTGGGTACGGGCTGGGAGCAGTACTTTCCCAAACCTATGACAACCAAGAACATGTCATCTGCTATCTATCCCGATCCATGACCCGATCTGAGAGGAAATTTAATGCGACAGAGCGAGAAGCGAGAATGCCTTTGTGTCCTATGGAGTATTGACAAGTTAAGGTGTTATCTCGAGGGGGCCAAGTTTACCGTCATAACCGACCACTACAGCTTGTTATGGCTTGACCACTTGAAAGACCCTCAGGGACGCCTGGGTAGGTGGGCTCTGAAGATGCAACAATATGAATTCAGTATTGTGCATCGCAAAGGGAAAGAGCATGTAGTGCCCGACTGCTTGTCGAGAGAGTTGGTTGATAGTGAGGCATTAAAACTCGATGCTCTCTGTGTGGAGGACTCCAGCATGAATGACAGGTGGTATGTTAAGATGTGTGCAAGAGTGAAAGAAAAACCTCTAGATTATATGAACTGGCGAGTGGTTGATGGGAGGCTGTACAAGTGTGTTGATAATGAGAAGGAAGACTGGAAAGATGAGTGTGAGCAGTGGAAGTTAGTGATCCCTAAGGGGTTACGTCCGGAGCTTCTGAAGGAACTCCATGATGACCCCAAAGCTGGTCATTTAGGTATTTATAAAACCTATCAACGGGTTGCTGCCAAATACTACTGGCCTAAGCTTAAAACTTGTATTCATCGTTACGTTACTAAATGTTTAGTCTGTTGTCGACACAAACCCGAACAACGAAAGCCTGCGGGTTTGATGGGTAGCAGGCCTACAATTAAACGTTGTTGGCAAATGATAAGTACAGACCTAATCGGACCATTGCCCCGCAGCAGTAAAGGAAATAGTTTTGTGTTAGTTGTTTCAGATTATTTTAGCAAGTTTTCTTTATTCTTCCCCTTACGAGCTGCCACCACGGCAAACGTTTGTAAACTGTTGGAAGACAATGTATTTTTACTCTTCGGCGTCCTCGAAATTTTATTAACTGATAATGGAGTTCAGTACACGAGTAAACAGTTTAAAGGCCTTATGAAAGAGTATGGGGTCAATGTCATATATAATGCTGTTTACCATCCCCAAAGTAATCCCTGTGAACGGGTTAATCGGGTTATTAAAACCATGATAGCCTCCTATGCTGATAAAGATCAAAGAAAGTGGGATATAAACCTGCCAAAGTTAGGATGTGCAATTAGAACAGCTAAGCATGAAGTAACCAGTCAAACCCCTTATTTTGTAAATTTCGGTAGAGAGTTAATTTTGAATGGGGATGAATATGAGGAACGAAGAGTGAAACAAGGTATTGTTGGAACTAGAGCAGATGGTGCAAAAAGTGTAGTTAAACAGTTGGAAGAGTTACATACATATGTGGCAGAAAAGTTAAAACATGCACATCTTAAATCTAAAACACGTTATAATCTGAGACATCGTAATGTTACCTATAATGTAGGAGACCAAGTATGGAAGCGAGAAAAGCAGTTATCAAATGCTATCAAGCATTTCAATGCCAAGCTTGGAGAAAAGTTTTCCGGTCCATATTTTGTCCAAAAGAAACTGGGCTCAGTGACTTACGAGTTGGTTGATGATACCGGTCGTCCTAAAGGGCGGTGGCATGTCAGCGACCTGAAGCCAGTCTCTGTGGGTGATGAAGATTGATTCTTGCTAGATTGCTGTGTTGTTCCCGGCCAATAGAATAGGGCAATTGTGTTTCCGCATGAGGTAGAAGTCCTCTAAGTGACCCAGTTGATGTCTCTTCCATCATTAACCTCTGGTTAATTACATCATGTATTGTCTTGTGTTCGTATGTTTGTGTTGGTTTGTGTGTTTGGAGTGTGGTGCCCAGCTTTATTTTTCGGCACGGGGGTATGAGGAGATACCTATGTACCCCAATTATGACGACTTTAGCTTTTGGAATTTGGATTATGATTTGGTTGTGTGAATCTTGGCGTCTTGACGTGATGTATTGGGTGGTGTCGGTCTATATTTTGTGTATCTTCCTTTCTCTTTCCTTTCGCCGACCCACATTCACCGAGCTGCAGCCCCGAGGGAAGGTGTTAAAGCAGTCTTTAGGCTAGGGGAGGAATGTGGGACTACGGTTTTTTTTTGGTATCCTTCTTTAGGTACTCTTTCTTGGACTGTCTGTGGTCAACTCTTCTCTTTTATGACACCACCTGCGATACATGTTAGTGTGTTTTTATGTTTGTTTTTTTTGTATGTTTTTGTATGGGTTTGTTTGTGAGATATAATTAAATTTAATACTTGCATTCTCCAGAATAAATGTTTTGGTTTTCTTTTGATCCGTGTCTTATGGATTTATCAGGTGAATGTTTAGGTTGTATTGGACCACCTAGTTATTTTTCTTTTTTTTTGTGTGTTACTCGGGTACAGTTGATTACAACTGAGTAATTGTTTAATTTTGGATTAACTTAGTTTTTTTTTTTTTTTTTCTTTGTCTTTTATCCTTGGTTTAGAATTCCAACCCTAAAAGACACGAGTTATTATTTCTGTTAACTTGTATGGCTAAAATAATTAGTCATATTTGGATGTTTCTTTTTTAGTAAGAGTAGGTTAGAGCGAGTAGTTTGATTAAAGAAAATAGAGATACTTGACTAGGTTACTATAATACCTTTTCCTTTTTCTTTTATGTTTTAAGTTATTATTATTTAAAAAAAAAAAAGCTTTGTTTTTTTTTTTTGTGGAAGTAAAGGGGGAGTTGTTACGTCCCAGTTTGGAGTTGCACAATCTGGCAGTATTCCTTCCTTCGCAGCATAAGTGAAGATGGGGGTTGACGATGTATAGTGTTCGGTTTGTTGATTGTGGCACTGAAAAGGACGAATAGAGATTAATTTGGTAGATTTATTTTGTTATATTTACAGGGATTAGTAATTATAAAATGATAATTGTAATACTTAGCTTGTTAACAAATTTGGTTTCCAATTCACATTTAAATTAAGTTTGTCTCCGTTCATTGTTACAGTCCTTCTGTATCATTGTCGTTGGGCGTTGGGATATTTCTAGTAAATTTTATTTGGGATAATATATTGTTGGGAATCTAAAAAAATATATTGTTATGGTCAATTTAAATTATTAATTTAATATTTGATGTCAATAATAAAATAAAATAAATTAAGTGAATGTACTTGGAATGTGAATAACCTTACCGGTAATATGTGGTCTTTGCAGCTGTAATCCAGCGGGTGTACACAAACACTGCACTATAATCAACTAAACAAATGGAAGTTTGGGGTTGTGTTGTTTGTTGACATTTATAAAGTGTTTATAAATGTCAAAAATATTATTTTGACAGACAGAGGTCTGTGAGAGCAGTGTTGCTAACATTGTGGAATTAAATTCCCTATATGTTACCAACATGGTGTGAAATTGTCCATGCGGAGTTGCCGCGTCTACTTTGGGAAATTAATATTAATTAATTTCCAATTATTGAGTGGGTTTTTGTTGATTAAAATTTATTGAATTAATTTGTTAATTCATAATTAAAGTGTGTTTGATGGGGATTACTTGTTACTGAGTGGGGATTGCATGTCTGAGTAATTCACTGAAGAATAGGGAATCTGGCAACGTCGATTGAAAAGTTAATGCGCAAATTCAAAAGTTTTTTTTTGTTCATTTCGTTGAATTAAAACTGAATCCGTGCGGATAAACGGCCTTTTGTGTGTCGATTGTGGTGACGACGCAATAGAATTCGTATAACGAATTCGCGTCAGTTTTGGTGATTCCTTTTAATCACGCACCATGTTTGCTGTGAGGATTGAGTTATTATAAGGTAATCATTAAAATTTGTTATTATTATTAAATTCGCGATTAATTAACTAAATTCTTGTTTTATTATAAGTTTGCCGAAATTCTTGTGGCCATGTGCTCCTCCATTTTGACTCCATAAATGGAAGGATTTTTGAAATAAATGCCAGAGCCTGATGTTTTTGTTGCCCAGATCCCCTAATTCTCACCATCGTGGTTGATGCCTTTCTTCATCGGAAAGGTACATTTCTTTTTTTTATTTAAAAGTTTTACACTATATTTTTTTGTCTTATCGGATTCCTAACTTTATATGTTTTATTTTATAGGCGTCCAAGCTACGGCCTATAACTAATCATTTAGTGATATTAGTTCTACGATTAATTAATTAACGTAATATGTTAATATTTAATAGGCGTTCAAGCTACAGTCTATAACTAAATTTCTTTATATATATTCGTCCTATAATGAATTATCGTATAAATGTAATAACTAATTAATTGTATATGAAATATTAGTGCGGTAGTTAGTTAACGTATGTTGACATCTTGTAGGCGTCAAGCTACGACCTATAACTGGTTTAATTGTATGTTTAATTAAATTATAAACATTGATGTTTGTAGATGTTCAAGCTACGTCCTATAACTAACTTAAAATTTATTTCTTTTCTTTTATCTTGCATATGGAAGTTATAACTGTTTAATGGTATGACTACTTAATATTATAACGAATAGTTATATTTATACTCAATTTAGTATAACGTTTAATCTTTTGATGCGTTCAGCCACGGCTATTAATTAAATAGTTTATTTATATCTTTTGGCGTTTAGCCATGTGTGTTCAATAATAGTAATTTTTTTTAATGGTAAATTTTATTCTTGTCACTAAACATTATACAGTGTACTACAAATGTACACCTGACTATAAGCTTATAATCGGGTAATTTTGAGGTTAAACCTTTACCTGTTAAATCTCTGAATTTGTTGAATAGCGAACTATGGAGTAACTTTTATTGAGGTTACTTATAAATTTACTTATAAAATTACTTACTTATAAAATTACTTATAAATATAATGGCTGAATGTTGTTATTAATTAATTTAATGTTTTAATTTCTCAAGGTGGAGAATTCATTAAACGACAATATATTTTCTTTATTAACTTGAAATCGTTTTTTTTTATTGTTTTTTTAGCATATTTTACAGTAGAATTAAAAAAAAAAAAAATCAATTGGAGCCCAGGACCCAACGGTGATTGAACGGATTTTAGTAAGTCTGCCAATTCTTTTCTTTTGTTTGCCCTTTTGTTTATGGTGCCATATATATTTATATTTTTTTATTTTGTTGAACTCTGCCCATCTCCATTGAGCCAAGCTGGCCTGTTGACAGCATTGTCATCAGTAACCGCTACGGTGACAAGGTGATATTTCCCTTATCATCGGAAGTACGTAGCAGCTTTACAATAATGGGCTGGACAACAGGTTGCATCATAATTCCGTCTCCCATTATGTGATCCAAAAAAAGCTGCTCTCTTTTGGGAGATCTTTGTTTCATTGATTCGAATACAGAATATGTTAAATCAATAAGCAAAAACAACACATTATATTTTTAGGTTATAAAATGTAAACTACACAAAACAATAATTAAATACAATAATATATACTTACACATTGTTATAAACAAGATTGCTAAGCAGTACAGCATTGTAAAAACGTTACAAATCATTTTGATTATTTATGTGATGACTATAAGTTATAAAACTATAATTAGGATATTGCTGTCACTGATGCTGTTAGTCGTTACGACGAATATGGCGTGAAATGATCTAGACCGCAAGCGCTTGTTTTTCCTGCACAATCGTAGTCGTGCCAACGGTTTATTTTTTACGTTGTTACCACGGAGTATTTGACTTAAATAAAAGTCCAATTTACACTGAAAAGAAACGTTTAATAAATTAATTTATAACTAATTTAATTTATTTGAATCTTTTAGGGACATTCGAGCAATTTAAAAAAATATAATTAACTATCGACAACTTTTGAACTACTTATCTATAATCTTACAAATAGCATAGTTATCCATAGAAACCTTAATTTCTGTTTTTATTAGTCTTATAATTTATTATTATTAATGAATTTTTGATTAATTCAATTTGATAGTTAAATTAGGCTTTAAAAAACTCTCTAATACTTTGCAAATATTTAAAACTATTATAATATATACTTCAATGAGTATTAAAATGTTATTATATTCAAATTTTATATTATTTTTTAGTTATTTTTTTCAAAACTTATCAAGTATTTTACATAAAATGAAAAATATCGTAAATACTTTAAACTGTCCCAAACGCTTTTAAAATATTCTAAATAAATTGCTAAATGTTTTAATTATTTCTAAAGGTTTTTGAAAACATACTAAATGTACTAATGATTTGCAAATATTCATTCTAGGCGTATAGAAAAGATTAAAAAAAGGTTACAGTTCGTTCTGAGCTTATCCAAAACATTTCAAAAAAGTTATAATTTATTTTAAGTTTGTCCAAAAAAACTTTACAGGGTTCTAGCTTATTCCGAGTTTATCTACTATTTTAACTCATTCTAGGTCTATTTAAAACGATTCAAAAGGGTTACAACTTATTTTAAGTATGTCCTAACCAGAAGTTTTTAAAAACATTACAATTCTTTTACGTTTAAACAAAACTTTTAATAAAGCTCATTCTAGAATTGTCCGAAAGTTTTGAAAAAGGTTATAGCTTGTTTTAGCATTAGCTTAAACTGTTGACAAATCTTGTAAAGCATTATTTTATTCAATTCCTAATGCATATTTCTTTGTTTCAGGTTCTAGCAGCACAGTGCGACGGAAGCTTTTACATAAATTTCTATTTACAAATTCATTTCTCTTAACGGACATACGAACATTATACGTCCATTGCGACGCAAACTTGTTATTTGTAATAGTAGGTAGTGCGGTCGGACCTACTTTGTTGTGTAATTAATTAAACCTAAATTAAAGTGTTAGAAGAGGATAGGATTAAACATATTTATAAATTAGTGCTTGACCATTAGCGGACGTTTGTTTGCATTCAATGATTGAGTTGATCAATCAAGTTTTGAATAAATCCAATCATAAATTAATAATTTTAATAAATATATTTATTTATACTGCTCAAATAAGGTTAAAATTTGGTATTAATATTATATTAGTGTAGTATTAGATTTGGTATTAGTTTAGTTTAATACTACTAATACTAGCAAAAGAAAAAATCATAAATCAAATTAAGATGCGAAAAATACATTATTACAATAAAAAATTGATTACCATAAACTTACAGATGGTCCTGGAAGATTGTCAAAATTGGGCAGTTTGTCTTGCCTTGCTTGTGTCCAAGCGATACTTTATCTGCAAATAAAATAAGCAATAAAAACAAATAGTTACAATTTTATTATTACCTTACCAATTGAGAACGCTTAGCTTGAGCTTTGCGGAGTCCATAACCTAATAAAAAATTGATTAGAATTGTTAACAGTATAAATCTAAAATACTTACTTTTTCTTCACTATCATCGGGTGTTGAGCGTTTCCTTCCCGTAGATGATCCAGAGCCAGGACGGCTTTGTAGCTAAAATAAATTTAAAAAATATGTAAACTTTTTTAATCCAGCACTTTGGGTCCAAAACTGTTCAAATAAATTAATAAATAATAAAAATATATGAAATAATATGAATATAATAATAAATATAAATGAATTTCATAGAGTTAATAAAAAAAGCATTTAATATGTTCAAATAGTATTATAAAAAATGAATGAATGGATTATATTTCAAAGAGTCGGTACTCTATAAACAAATAATATATACATTTAATCCAACAATAGAAAATTAGTAAAAATTATGAAAATATTTCTTAAAACACAAAATGTTAAGAAACTTAATGCAGCTAATTTAATTGGCTTTTATTTGATAATTGGGAAGAAGTTTTCCACTAGGGATGGATTATATAGATTATTTCGCAATTCTTTTATGTTCATCACAATTAACATATCTAGCACTGAGGAAGGAAGCAGAATAGCTTCCGAAACGTCTGCTACGTTGTTTTTTTGACCAAATGATAAAAAAAATCATAAAAAAAATTAAATTGTCTATATTATATATCCCTAGTAGAAAACTTTTTCCCAATTTTCTTAAGAAACTTGTGTAATTTAAGCTAGTTCTAATACTTCTAATAATAAAAAAAGAATTTGCCAGGAAATGCATAACAAATTAAATTGCATTAAGTATCTACCATTCACTATTTATATCGAAAATTAATTATTTAATAAACAAATGGGGAGAAACATCAAAAACAAACATACACAAAATACAAAGACAACAGAACAAAATTCAAAAAATAATACACAAACTACCAAAACTAATACCAACAGAAGAAGTATACAAAATAATTAACGAAACAGAGATAAACGAAAAAATAAAAATAGAAAAATTCAAACTAATATACAAAATTAAAAATAAAGAAACAAAAACCAACCTCCAAATAAAAACCAACAAAGAAATTTACGGACATTACAATAGAAGAAAAAGCAATATACATGTACACACAACAAGAACAGAAAAAGCAAAACAAACAGTACTAGGCAATGGACTAGTCACGTACAATCAACTGCCTCAAAGTATTGAGAAAATAAAGAGCTATAATGAATTCAAAGTAAAAATAAAAGAAACTTATCTATTGAAAAAATCAAAACAAAGAAATGAATAAAATAGATAATACAAACAACATAAATAATAAATAAAAAGAATTGAAACATAAAATGGTGCCCTGAATACGAAGCTATATGAAGACGGTGTAGAGCAGCAAGTGGGGAAAAAACAAAATGATATATAATATATAAATATGTAAATATATTATAATAAATAACAATAAAAAAATACTAGAAAGCGTTTAAAAAACTAAATCTTATTGACGAATATTTGCTATTAAGATTGATGTACTTTCTTCCTTATGTTTGGTTGTTCCGGAAATGTTTGAGCTAAAGTCAGCAAATTCTCTGTTGGTTTAAGTTTTAGACCTTCTGTATAGATTGTAGCAAGTAATGATGAATTATTAAAAATATTATTGTTAGTTATTAATTAAGAACCTTGGCCGGTCAGCGGAATTCAATGTTTAATAAATAAACTTGACATTAAATTGCGCACCGACAAGGCATAAATAGTTTAGAGGAATAATCGATAGGATGACTTTCCAATCGATAATCAAAGACAGTTAGAGTTAACCATTAATCAACGCATAATTAAATAATTGATGTTAAAGTAAACCAAGTACAAGAAGATTATTTAACCCCTTTTCCCGTGAGTGTTTCTACAAATATTACAAATATTACAAATATTACAAATATTTCAAATATTACATTCTTAATACCTTCTATATACAAAGATAAAACTTAATAAATTTTTACTTTTGTTTTTTTAGGTGGTAATCTACCAACATACAATGTGGAAATATTAATGCATTTGATAACACTCATTTTATTATCAGGTCTGGCGTTATATCCTTTCAATATTGAAACTGCTGCACTTGCAATGTCGGGTTTAAAATAACTTACAAATCCAAATCTTCGATGGAATTCATTAAAATCCATAATAAAGCGCAGCATTTAAATGTAACCGAGTTTTCAAAAATAGGAACAAGTTCATTTTCAAATTTATTTTGAATGATAATTTCAAAGTATATTTCACATCCTTTTAATGGCCGGCGAACGGGATTATATAATGAATATATTCGTTGCCTCTTATGCTGTACTATAATATACCCAGAGGGTTGCATTCAACAGTTAAATTTTATATTCCGGAATTCACTGAGTGTATATATTTTATACATCTTGTAGATTTTTTAAATTCGAATTTGATTACTACTGACTCTGGGAATGTTTAACCTCCACTAATACAACACGTGTTTTTAACGCGACGTTGAAATCGCATGGCTCCATCTCATGTAATGTATTATAGTTATTAAACCGCCATGATCATTGTAATTTTTTTAAAGAGTTCTCTGATGTTAAACTAGCGTTTATTTCACTTGTTTCTTTGATTGGTTAATATTGAGAATAAATGACACTAACCAAAGATGCAAATAACATGCCAACAAATAAAAACAAACTTGCCGTTGTCCACAACGTCTATTATATAAAATACAAAAATAAATTTTTCTTAACATTTCTTACTAAAATTATAACCTTGAAATTACTGTATACTACACAAAGTATATAATTTATTTAATAATTATATAGTAAGTAATAGTATAGTAAGTCAAATAATTTAATGATTTATTTATTGCAATAAATTGTATTAAATCAAATATTAGCACCACAGTGTAGTGGTTGCGTCATTTGATTTAATAATTATATAAAATCTTTTTCTTCATTAAGTGCCTATCCTCTATGGATGTTGGAAATCACATTGATCCACTTTAATCTGTTTACTGCTGTTCTAAATGAAGCCGTTAATTTTATTTCGGTCTATGTTCTTATATTCTTTAGCCATGATATTCTGCGGCGATCTGCTGATCTTGTTCCTTCTATTTTGCCTTGCAGGATTAGTTGCAGTTTCATTTCTCATAATATTACCAAAAAAAGAGAAGTTCAAGTTCTTTTGCAATGCGTCGTAGTACCGTCTCGTTTGTCGCGTGGTAAACCCATAAAATCTTAAACATGCGTTGATAACACTACAAAGCATTGATGCGTTTGCAGGAGGCTTCGGTGTGGATCTATGCTTCTTCCCCGTACAGTAGGACTGATAGAACATAGCATCTAAGAACCCTAAGTCCCTCATCTTGTTGAATGCTCCTCTTACCTTCTCGATTTGGCATCTTATTTCCCGGGAGTGATTAAGATTAAGAGTACATCCCAAATATGTAATTGTTTCAGCCATTAGTAACGTTGTATTGTTGGCAGTGAACCGAATGGTTATTTTTACGGTTTTTGCTGATGATTAGGATTTGCGTTTTCTTTTCGTTCGCTCACGTTTGTTATGCAGTCTAGCAGTTTCAGAAGTTCGGCTATCTATGTCCTGTTAAGCTGTTTTTTCTCATGAAAAAATATTTATCCGATCCAAACAAATATTAGTTTTGAATTTATATAAATTAATTTAATTTTTTATTGCTCTCAAATTATTTTATTTGTATCATAAAACATACAAATCTTTAATCAAATAAAATATTTATTGGCACTCAATAACAACATCTAGAAAAAAATGTCACTAAGCCAACCTAAAATCTCATCCTATCCGAACCGACGCTCACTACACGTTATTTTGTAACCGCAAATAACATTTCAATTTTTTTAATGTTTGCGGCCATAACAAGGATTTATTAATGAATTGATATATTATTTAAAATAAATAAATTGTATTCAATGCTTTTTTTATTTACTCTATGAAATTCTTTTATATTTATTGTTATACTCATATTATTTCATGTTTTTATTATTTATTAATTAATATATTATTTTACACATTTTACGTTATTTTAATAACATTTCCAAGTAAGTATATATTATATTAAAATTTTATAAATCTGTTAAAAAAATTTTAATATTTTTTTTTGTCAAATTTTCAGACAGTCAGACATAACAGAAAAGCATATAACACAAGACATGAACACCATACGTTAAAAGAGTTATATAGTATTATTAAACAAAACCTATTACAAAAAGAATACTTTAATGATAACTCTTTTGAATTGTAATGCTAGTGAAAATGATGTATATTCATTCAATTTATGTTTATTGTAATTATATAAGTTAACGCATATTATTTTAAAAATTTTATGTTTATTGATGTAATATATTATGTGAATTGACTTGTCTTATATCATTGCATGATCTTTAGATTAATAAAGTATTATTAAATATTATTGAATATAGAACAATTTGTACATAGCAAATAATACATCTTTTTATAAATCTTTAGATTTCGTCATAAATTATATTAATTTATACTTTTAATTATTTTAATGCAACATTGATTGTTTAAAAATATATTTAAAATAATTCACATGAATATGACAACTCTGACAGATTTAACAAAATTACTAGGTTGCCATGTAAGAACCATCGGTGAGTTTTGTCACCACAAATGTCAGAAATATGTATTCATGGAAACATCTGAGTTTTGTCATCGGTGACAAAAACCCCTTGTTACTATGTTATTTACCTAATTTGAACGACCCCCTTCAATTTTCTTTATCATTTCCTTGCACCACTTGACACGTGTTTTTTTTTGTTCTTCTTTCAAATTTTGTGGGATCCAACGACTACAAAGCTTCCTGACATGCAAATGATCGTGCAAAGTCGTATGTATTTGTTTTGCTATTTTTATTTCACGCACAGCATCAATAATTTTCGCGACAACAGAGGTGCATGGACGACTTTCGCGAAAACCATCATCAAACGTTGGTCTTCCACGCTTGAATTATGCGAACCAATTGTAAACCATAGTTTTGGATGGTGCTTCATCCCCAAATAACGAAATAAGTTTTTCCGCACATTGCTGCGGTGTTAAAACGTATCAAATATCATAAAAAATCAACACTCGGAAGTCACGATTTAAAATTTCCATTTTTCACACAATTATTACTCACACTAAATTTTGTTGAAACAAAACCGATCAGTTTGAAATCGAACTGTCAACTAAATTATAGGTGAAAAACGCAAAATTTTACGAATATGATAATTGCAGAACGCTGGCAATACACGATTCCTCGAACTTTAGCAGTGCCCCTCGTATACAATAAATCAAAGAAAAACAGATTAAATAGGCAGAGAAAGGTTTAATGTATGGCGGTTTTTACGTAAAGGTAATTATGACACAGAACATTAGACAAAAAGGAGGATAATTAAATTATTAAAAAAATAAAAAATGTAAAACATTCTCAGAAAGATTCAAGATCTGGCCATAAAATGTTGAAAATTGCAAAATTCCATTTATAGAATGTCAAAAATAGCAGTAAATGCTCTAACATTATATTTATAATAAGTAAAAAATGGGAAAATTCTGACATAAAATATTAAAATATTTTCAAAAAGAACAAATTTGTTGCTATTCAATATTTGGTGAATTTTGACGTATTAGATTTAAGAAATTTTTTTTAAGAAATGACACACATGTTTAAAGTACTCTGCGTATCTGTTTTTTTATAATTTATTAAATTAATTATTTTGATTTATAATTAAGCAAATGTGAATTTTATTTTATTTCAAATTATTATAATTTTAATTATTAACTAGTTCAAATTTAGTTGAAATTAATTATAATTTGCTAACAATTATTTTTTAAACAGTCATTTATCTCTTTCTGGCATCTAAGTCTTTATATTTGACATTCAAAAAAAAATCCTAAAATATTGGAAAAGGTAATTCAAATAAACAAATAATTAGTTGACAAATTTATTTTGCATCATAGACAACCACTACAACATCATACAAAAATTAATTTAGTCAAGAAATACATAAATAAAGACCACGCAATTAATACGAGAATGATTAACAAAATTATGGTGTTTATACACGAGTACTACAACATCATACAAGAAATAATTTGGACATGAAATACATTAATAAAGTCCACGCAATTAATACGAGAATGATTAACGAAATCATAATTTTCATATATCTACAGCGTCGCGTCACCATAGCGTTGTAATTTGCATTGAAGCTGTTAGGAGTTCCAACTCCCAACGCGTTCGGTTTTATCAATCCAACAGCAGCTGCTTCATGAGGCAATGGCTCCATTTCAATATCATCTTGGCCTGCAATTGCATTGTTGTCGTTAGCCATATCCGCAATTAAGGAACGTATTTCATCATGACCTATCACTTTCATGGAAATTTCCTCCGCTTGATTTTCGTTAAAGAGTTGAGATGTTTGGACCGGTGTTGGTACGGATCTTTGGATAGTTCTGTTGCTTTTGATAATATTTTTATCATTGTACTTGAGCGGACTTTTATCTTCTCGGTTTCGATGAAAGTTTGCTTGACGACAATCTGATTGCAACTACTGCTTGTAGTGGGAGTTAAAAGGTGCAGCAGTTAGAATTGTGGGGATGGATGGATTGAATCATATACCACCACCTGACTATTCCTACGCGTAAAATGATTTACTTTTGACCCTGTTATTAATTCTTCATAGTATAAACAAAGTATTGAATACGCAGAAAAAATAATCATATCAATTTGATGATTATTTTATGGTAAAACACATTCTTTGTGCTTTATTCGAATGTTTGTTTAGAGAAGAAATTCTCAGGTGCGTATTTTATTTGTTATTTTTTTTTTTAATTTCTGGTTATTTTACTTATATAACGAAAACATTTTGTTATCAAAATATTGATATATAAAATTGGTAGTAAAGGGCACTTGACTCAAGCTGAAGGAATTTGTTTAAGATATTTGTACGGAAAATTTGTTATTATTTCGAAAGAAAAAAAATTATAATAAAATATATAAATCCAAAATAAATATTTTCTTCATCTTCTCATAAGAAATTAGTTCGCTAAAACATTAAATGCGCAAAAAAACGAACGTTAAATTAAAATAAAATATTCCATGCGCTCCAAATAAACTGATTTATAAATCTACTATGTACATATTTTTTAACAAAAAAGAATTGCATTATACAATATTAAAAACTAAGACATAATAATTATTAACTAATCTATTTAATTGTATTTTAACATTCGAAATAATAATATTGCAAAACGTAAATTATTTCTTTGCGTAATTTTTTTTATATTAATTTAAATTATTTAATACGAAAATTATTTTAAATTAGCTTTTCGTAACACTTAGTTATAATTCAATAACAATTTACTAGTTTAAAAAAAGTCCATTTAAGAAATCAATTTAGTCTTTAGTTAATTAATTAAATAATTAATTTCAATTGGAAAGATCTAACCTTAATATTACAATAACCCTTTGGCCTACTATATTTCTTTTCTTATTTATTGAGTAGGAGGAAGACAGGGCTTCTCTTGCCGCCGTAGCTCAGTGTAGACGGGGGTGGTAAAAAGTGAGCGCCACGGGATCTCTTTTGAAGTCCACCCTGTATGTAATTGATCATACCCAAAAGTTAGAACCCGATACCATATATGGATGTTAAGAATAGAAAAAAAAGGCCAAGTTAACTTATATTTATTAGATTATAACTCTAAATTTAAACAAAGAGTAAATTTATTAGAGATTATACCTCTAATTTTAATACAAAAAAGTATAATTATTAGAGATTATAACTGACGTACGCAACGGGCGCTTTCATTTGAGTACCATGTAGGCCCTTTTTGCAACACCGGAAGTCGCACTTCCGGCCGCCATTTTTGATTCTGGGATAAAGATGACCACTTCCTGTCGCCATCTTGGATTTATTTTTGACACACCCTGTATATAACCATACCTATAACATTTTTATCTCAATAATTTGTTCGAGACGTCCTGGTGGCAGGGAAGAGCTTGAGGAGATCTGTGACGTCATAGTATAATTTACTTTGCCCAAATTGAAGAGAGAGCGTGGCGCAGTGGTCTAGGCATCCGGCCGCTGTACCGAAGATCGTGGGTTCGATTCCCATATACCGTGATATACTTTTCACTTTCTATACGCTCTCCCACTCCCCAACCCGCCTTGCCAGCGTGGGGTTTTACGGCTAAAACCTTCTCTGAGGAGTGATAAATTCTCTCCAGTGGTTCGGAATCCACTTAAAACTGTAGGTCCTTTGTAATGTAAGTTGCCAGCATTATAAACAGAGAAGAGGCTAAGACTCCAGCAGTGGCGTATGAATGGCTGACAAAGAAATTGACGTAATTGTTTAATCCTAACACATGTAAAACGATACACAGACGTGTTTAATTTGATATTTTAAAGTCCATATCGGCTTAACCGCAAATGGAGATTACGCTGTTTTCATCTAGATTTTAATTCGCTAAAATATGCAATGATTAGCATGCGAGTCGCAATTTTAGGGTGTTCCGCGCCACACGGGATCGGACGGCGAAAAAATAATATCCATTTTTATCCATTTTTATTTTAATATTTATCATTATAAAATTATTCTTGTTGCGCGAATGGCCATACGATAAGCAGATAGCGACGTTTGGATCTGAATTCCTCGTCATTATAGCACATATTTGATATATTTTCACCATCTTTACATATTATTTTGATAAGACGCTGAGAGAAGCAAGCGCTGGATGACGTCACCTACTGTGAGGGTGGCGGTCGAACGGTAACTCTCTTAGGATGCGTGCTAGAGTCATTCTGACCTTGGATTTGATTTTTCTGCAACCCTTATATCTTGGCTCTTCCACCCCCTCATAAGGCCATTTTGGAAACCCTTTCGGATCATAGTTGTTTACAAGTGCCCCTTCCGAGATCTTTCACCCTTCTCATAGTTTCGTTTGGGGCACCCTCCCCCACCCTCCCCCACCCGTTATGGCTTTTTGGGAATGACAAGATGATAGGAGCACAGGTGATCCCTACTTCTAATGACAAGATAGGATGAGCACAGGTGTGCAAAATCCAATTAAGCCGGCCCCCTAGAAAAATCCAGGTCTGGACTCAGTGTTGGGCAGGTGAGAAAAGTACTTTCAGACCCCCATGTAAACCTTATCGGATTTTGGCCCAGAACTCATAGCTTATCTACTAAAAATAATATTGCATATGTCTTTTAGCCTACTAGTTTTTTTTTTAATAAAAATCTATTAGCAGCAGATTAAGATTTAATCGTAATGTACAGTTGAATAAATTCCAGAAAGAATATTAGCATAGTTATTGAAATAAAAGGATATTATCAAAACTATAACAAAATAATAAAATGCATTAAATTGAACTTAACTAGTAATGAATAACTAATGTACGCAAACAAATTTACTCAGGCCCAGGTTCTGAAGTTTCGATTGATTTCTTCATAGCATCTTTATTTTTTATTTTCTCCATAACGTCACACAGTACAATAGTAGCATTTGAAAGAAAATATGAAAGTGGCTTAATTGTACCGTGCAATCACTAGCTTTACACTTTTTTTTTTGGTTCATCAACTAATGCATTAATTGTGTTCAATTCCTTCTTTAATTCACTCATTAAAATATGCTTTTGAAAACATTTTGGCTTAAAACATTGGGTCAAATAATGTATTAGCTCTTTAATTGTTTTTAGGTAAGTTTTTGATATTTTACTGAAGTGCTGCATTAAAGGTACTATTGCAGAAACTATCGAACAGCATTCTTGCAAACATTTTAAATCTCTTTCATATGTGCGCAGTTGATTGTTGAATGTGAGACACCGTATGCAATTTCATAAAATTGAGCAACCAATGTATGATGGATTTCATCATTCTCAGATTGGCTTAAGTTAGTCGAGTTTAAACATATTATTACATTTTTGATAACATGGTTTATACCACTAAAATCTCTTCCTTCATCCATTTCTTCCTTTAAAAAAATAAAATATAAAAAAATTAGTACTAATTAGATTTCAATATTTGAAATCAAGTTGTGTTGAAAGCAGAGCTTTCAATATATAATGGCGGTTTTCATTCAGATGAAAATTTAATAAATACATTTGACTGTAATGTTTTTTTATTTCATAGTGCAAACGCAAATTTTATGTTTAAAAGAGTCCATTTGTTAAATAGTTGATACAAAGTTTGGTTGATTTAGAATAATCAGTTTCCAAAATTCCAAAACATTTTAAAGACTACAAAAATTATTTATTGTGAAAGTAGCAAAACTGCATTAATATCTGCCATCAGCATCCCAAGTCTGTGTTGTAAAGACTAAATAACTGGTTCACTTATTAAGTAATTGTATCCTCCACAGTTTCTTACATTTAAAAATTGCCAATATAACAAATACATTTAATTAATACTAAAAAAAATATGAAATAAAAATTATTTGTAAAAAAAGTACTGATTAGTTAATGAAGTATTGGCAATTCAATTATACATTGTTTTTATAAGTCGTCGCTACAAGACATAAAATATTTATGCAAATAACTAAAGTTTCATTTGCAAATGTCCAGCTCATCGCCCATTAGAGTGAAGTGTCGTGATGCGGTCATTATAAGAAACATATGTTTTGATGATTCTTTGATTGATAAAAGTTGCTCTTGTTAGTTTTTTTTTGACATTTTGTTTTGAAAGCTGGATTTGAGATTCAAAAATTATTTTATCAATAAAACATTATAGAACTTTTGTTTAAAAACACAAACTGGAGAGTATGACAAAGAGTCTGTCCAAGCACTGTAAAACATACCTCCAACACATAAAAACTTAGATAAAGCAAAACCCATAATACCATAAACCAGGATAGCCTGGAATAAAAAATCAACATGCTTGAACCATAAATCAAATCAAAAGCATAATAGCACAATAACAGGTTCTTTAATCCTAATACAATTTTACGTTTTCTTATTTTTTTAACACCCTATGAATTATACAACATTCCAATTATTCCTAGGTACTTTTCAGAATAAAATATTAAAAACTGTGAATGAAAGAATAATGATAGTCAAATTAAAAAAAAATTGGCAAGTTTAATGATAACATAGGTGAAGACAAAATTAAAGCAACAAAGGACAAATTATCATAAACTTATATACATAATGGGCAACTTGAATGCAAAAGTGGGAAATATTAACCATTGTTTAGAAGAAATAATGAGCAGGCATAAAGAACCAACTTAGAATAACAATAGAAGAAGATCAATAGAAATCTGAATATCAAATGGATTGAAACATTCAACACAATGTTCGATCATAGAGATACACAAATATACTAAATTAAAGAGCAGGAACAAAAACTCAACAATTGAAGACTTTTAGTGGAACTAACACTGTAAAAAGCTCAAAGTGGGTTCAGAAAAGGACATTCAACACAAGATTACATATTTACAATTAGAAAATTAATTGAAAAAACAATAAGGAAAGACTTTACAAAACGTTTGTAGACAAAATAAAAAATACTAAATAAAAGATATAAATGAAAACTTGAACAAATAAAAAGTATATTCAAAACCAAAATTAATTACATAAGAACTAGAAAAAAAAACGTTAGAAGTATTTACAACTACAGAAAGATTAAGACAAAGAGAAGCGCAAAGCCCAATACTGCTCACCATTTTCTGAGATGATAGATTAAATACAAAAAAAAATAAAACAAAAAAAGTAGAAATTGGATATCACAATCTTAAAAGAACAATAATAGCAAAATGTCAGAATGTGTAACTGCTGATGATTTAGCTATAATAACAAAAACTGAGAATAATATGCCATATATCATAAATTTAAAAAACATGTCTATTAAAATAGAAAAAACAAAACTTTTGGAAAAATCAAATATAAAGCTAAATAGAAAAGAAATATAAATAGTAGAATTATTTACATTGCATAGTTCTGACAGAAACCAGGGGCGGAGCTACCTGTAAGCAAGGGTCTGCAATGCGAAAGGGCCAACACGGATAGGGGGCCGTCCGACAATTATTTCAAAACCTGAGGCCCCCAATAATTCAAAACTTACAAAATAAAAGTTAAATAAATGACAAAAATGTACTTATTTTTCAACATTTTCTATGTCTATGGGCCCTTTTCAATGTTTTGCAGTGGGGCCCAAAAATCCTAGCTTCGCCAGTGACAGAAACATGGATGATTTGTAACACTGCATTGTTTAAATATAAAAACACGGATATTATATACAATAAAGACTCTGTAAATCAATTTTAATCTTAATTACAATTATAGTGTAGTAAAACTGAATATGATTAATATTGTAAAAGTTGAGATAATAAACTATTCAAGACAGTTTAGTAACACACTGTTATTGTAAATAATATTAACATTGAGATTTTGAGAAACAACAACCATGAAAGTCAAGAATATTTAAGTACTTTAGCTGAGTTTGGATATACAGACTAACAATAATATATGGAAGTGAAACATGGGTAATGAATCAGAAAGATAAAATAAAATACTGGCAATGCAAATGAATTATTAAAGTAAAATTTAGGGTGTAACAATAATGAATAAAAATTAAAACAAACTTATAAAAAAAAATCTTCAAATTAAAAGAATAAACAACACAATAGATAAAATACAGTTAGCACGCTATGGACATCTAGAAGGAATGCTAGAAGATTAACAAACAGAGCAAGTATGTAATGCAAAGATAACAAATCCAATAAGAAGACATAGGAAAACAATATAAGAGAAATAATAAACAGAATCAATTTAAGCCGGCAAGATGCAAGGAGAATAGCTAATTTAAAAACAGCAGAGAAATCTCGACACACAAAAACGTTGTAACGCTAACAAAACAGCAACCTTCGACTTGGTAACCTATGCCTTTTTGTGAGGGTAAGAGGTGGACAGAGTTTCACTTACCGTCGTAGCTCAGTGGAGACTGGGGTGGTAAGTTGTGAGCGCCACGGGATCTTTCTACGAAGTCCACCCTGTAATTGGCCACACCTCCTAAAGGTAGAACCCGATACCAAAAACTTAGACAAAAGGCGTATGCGGATATCAAATGTAAAGGAAGCTAATACAATTTAATTATATTTGGCAAATTAATGTTTGAGAGAGGAACATCTATAAATGTACAAAATTGAATGCAAACATACAGATACAAATACATCCAATTTATTAGATTGTTCAAAAAAAAATAATTAAGTATTGACAACAGTTTATGCCAATCTACCATTAACAAGTAAAATAAATGTAAAGTTCAACAGTTTACAACTTATTAACAAACATCGATCTAAAGAAATTGAATAACTGTGCTTCCGACGAATCAACTAATGCCTTTAATAAGTATAAGCAATGAACATAACAAAATACGAGAGTGGTAAATAAGCCTTGAAATTTTAAATCAAAATATCGGCATATAAAAAAAAGGAGTACACACGGTTTGGGTCCCTGTCCAGGCATAGCGCTATCCTCGTCCAAAGATCCTGCAAGGCAAATGATTAGCACACACCAAAAATTCCATAAAATTTTACCGCCGAAGGCTATCACGCTGCTTTACCCAAGTGGTAGAAGGCACAAAATAGACATAACATTGCTAGAAATTAAAAAAAAGGTTGATCACTTAGGTTGCCGATAACACATTGTTTTCTTTTTCCTGTTGATAACTTCTGGATTCTTGAAAATAAACCAAACCAATCACTTCAATTGGGAGCAGGATGTGAGACTTGGAAACATCAGCGGCCTAAACTAAAACGACCGTAGGAAAGAACCTAAAACATGCCATAGAAAACCAAAATTACAAATAATTCTGCAAACCCCGAAAAGCAATAAAAACAAGAGAAAATAAACACTTAACCAACCTGAGATTTTAATACGGTCCTACAATCCTTTTAGATAACTTCTAGCCATGAGGTGTGGATGGGTGACAAATCCGCCCATGCGGTTGTGGTATAAACGATAACCCCTAAATCTCTCTTAGCGGGTCGCACATAGCACAATATATCACCACTCAATGCAGTTTAAACGGCAAGTATATAAATCAGGCCAGGATGCCTAAGGATTAACAAATCCTCTCAGAATACTCGCCACTTCCACAACACCACACCACGACACCTCAACGACCGGAAAATAAATGAAAATCATTTTCCGTGAAACATAGCGTCTTGCCTATCAAACCGATACGCAGATGATTCTAATTAGGTGAAATTCAAATTTTGCGCCAAACACATATGCGCTGAACAACGTGATCAGAATATGGCTGACAGGTGTCAAGTTGAAAGTGACAACAAAGTGGATTAACAGCTACAAGTAAGTACAGCAATTCAAGTTAAAATTAACAATAAAAATCATCCCAACCACTTACTGTAACTTCCTTGCCCCTGAGAATTCTTCCTTGCAAAATTAAACCACCTAACCTCGAATCAACTACATAACACAACAAATACTTGATATCCAAAATAACACCCCCGCCCCAGTCTCTAACAAGGTGGTAAATCCTCTCTTGAGTAGTATTCACAACATCATCGTAACCGCAATCATACTCAAACTAAACAATTAATCAAATCCCTATTAGCACTTTCCCATGCAATCTACAGCATAATACAACCTTTCTCGAATAACTATCAATAACAATTGCATTAAAATAACGTAATAGCAACTTGTTTTTAGATTAAAACCGAGTGTATCGGAGCCAGTTCAGGATCGGCACGGAATTCACAACACATTCCAATACCGGAAACATGTGAGTATTAAGTTTACATAAACCATCAAGCTAACTTAATTATAAAGTAGTTAGATACTAATTTCAAAAACAAAAATAAAGTTCCTAATTCATCTCAACATCATTTTCATCCAAACATAGTGTATACTTGGTTGCATACCATAATCCCTATTTTTGATTTTAGGAATTCCAACGACAGCAACTTTCCCGGAATCATGTCGTTACAACGTATAAAGATATTTAATAAAATAAATCTTAATAATTCAAGTAAAATTATTTAACATGTTGACAGAATGCATACATGATTTAAGAGCTAGTTTATTCAAATTTTTCCAAAGTATTGAAAGATTTACACAAAACATTTATTTATCTTGACAAAGTTCAAGTGTTATATTAAAAACTATGTTTATTATAAATTAAATCATTAAATATTTTTAATTCACAGAGTACCTACAGATTATATGTATCTGTAAGTACAAAATAAAAGGTTTTGGAAAAGAAAATGTTTTTTAAAATTATGATTGGCGGTATAAAAGTCAAACTTTAATGTAAATATTTTTCAACTTAAAGTATCTTAACTTAACTTAACTTTTTTATATAATATTTATTTGATAAAATATTGTGTTAAAAGTTTTTATTTTTGAATAATCAACGAATATTATTTAAATATCTATGAAATTTTGTTATCAATACTTTTTGCTAAAAACAAAATATAATTTTATATTTCCTTGTATTCGATGGCACTCGAATGATATTTATTAGCTATAGTTGGCCACAATGTTACAACTGCGAAGGTGGCGCCGTCTTCACACATGTTGTACTTACTAACGTAGCAGCAGCAGCCAAGGATGTTATACTATATACTGGATTGGCAACCACCGTATATTAACATAGGGAAATAGTGTGTCCAAATCCGTGGGTAGGCAACTTGCCGTTGTGCCGTATAAATTTGTATGTTTTACTCTGTCGCACTAGTCACTACGCCATATACGGTTTAAAAGAGCAATATTAACAAGCGAAATAATGGTTAAATACTGGGTTGCATTTGGATGTAAACCTTTGAAACAAATAGGAAATGGAATTTAATTTCATTAGTACGCATTTGCAATTAAAATATGTTATGCTGTTTAATATAAAAATTATATTAAATGCAAGTAAACAATATTGTTGGGTAATAATTATACTTTTATATGCTAGTTTTGTGTTTTAATTTTATTTAGAATAATTATTACCTTCCTCTTAAATATCTTATATATAAAATATATGCAAAAGTTCACAACAAACATTTTGTATAGTGATTAATTGTTGTTTTTGATCATTCTATTAATATTTATATCATTGTAGTTGTAATAATTTTATAAAGTAGATCTTTATGTTTAATACATTTAGACTCAATAGGTGTGTTCCATTTGCGCACTTTATGCACCCGGTGCATTTTTACATTTTTCAATATTACGAGCAACAGCGTCTCACACTTGACAAACGCAAAAAAAATATTTGGCGTTTGTGGGACGTTCTCTATCTTGAAAAACACATAAAAAATGTAAAAAGCGTTTGACAAATAAATTCAAAAATCAATGAATTAGTGCCACCAAGTGCGACTGTTTTGTCAAATGGAAAATCTCTATAGTAGCTTATTATTAATACTTTACTTTCGAGTTTATGCACTTTTTTACAATTATTTGTAATAAAATATAATAAAATTTGTACTTTTTTTAAAAATTACTAACTTAATTTTTTAACCGTGAAAGAAATCTATTACTGTTTCTATTAAGTAACTTAAGAGTTAATAAATAAATTTCTTTTGTAAGATGTATCAGATACAAGTAAAAACTGACATACGAATGCGTAACTTTAAAGCACGCATTATTCACGGTTTGGTTAACGAATTATTATGTGAGTACTATATTATGTATATTTGTCAATATATTTTATATTTTAAACAAATGTACAAGTTAGTTTTACTTTTTTATTATTATTCTTGAATATATTGAGTGTCTGTAATAAGAAAGTTTGTTTTATTTTTTTTTATAAATCTTATTAAAGTCATTAATAATTGAAATTATGTTACTTTTTTTATGAGAAAGATCAGTAATACTTGGTAGTATAATTTGATATATAAAATAGTAAAATACAGTTTGTAATTATTGTTTTAAATCAATTTTTCTAAAATTCTGTCTCTCTTGCCTCGTATATGCCAATATTATATATATTGCCAATCCAGTATATAGTATAACATCCTTGGCAGCAGCACGAGTAGTAAAAGAAAGGGGCTGCTCGAAAACCCCCCACCACTTTTTTCAAGGTCAAGGCCATTGCCATGGCCACGCCTCCTCAAGGCCATCACGCCCCTCCAAGGTCAAGGCCACGCCTCCTCAAGGCCATCACGCCCTCTCAAGGCCAACTCACTACCCCCCTCCAAGGCCAACCCCATTTTTCATGGTCACACGTGTTCAAGGTCATAACCACACCACTTTTTTCAAGGCCATTGCTATGGCCATTACGCCCTCCAAGGCCACACCCATTTTTCATGGTCACACGTGTTCAAGACCATAGCCACACTACTTTTTCAAGGTAAATAATTGCTCATATTTAAATTGTAGGCCATGACAACTAAGGTTAAGTAAGTCACACTCAATTCATAATTTATTTGGCACGATTCTTTCAAGTTTAGCTGTGAAGCAGTTACATATATACCAAAATAAATAATAACATCAGTTATTATACCAACTACCACCATGAATGCAACAACCTTCATTTTGTTAACGACAATTCTTAATAACACTTTATATGTTTCCAAACCCAAAAATACAAAAGAATGTTATATTTCAATTAATAATTCAACATGGAAACAAATGGATATAGACTATATTTACCATCCAAAAACATGCAAGACCTCGATAAATGCCAACAACCATTTAGGATACAACATCATTTATAGGTTAAAAAATAATACAAACATAACAACAAGTTTTCAAAATACCATTAATTTTAATAATTCAACATTGTACAATTTTGTTAACATATTATCAATTATTATTCTAACATTGTTTCTTACTTATATATTATACTTTATTACAAATAAAATGTACACTAAATATATTACTTATTAATAAATATTTTTAAAAAGTTACGAGTGCTTCATTCTCAACCACTTTCCATAATAGATCTATATTACTTTGCCAAAGTGATTTATTATTGACACTAAAAAATGTCTCTACATTTTGTTCAGATTCTTCTTTTTCAATTTCTTCTGCTACTTCAAAGAACATATCAATATTTTGTTTCCAAGGGTCATTATCTAACAGTTTATGTCCCCAAGCTAAAGTTTTCATTGAACCAGGAATTATATATCGTTTATCATCAAAATTGGTCAATGCTACTTTATTTTTTAATTCTGTATACATATTATGTAGATGTGATCGAAAAATATACATTCTACATAGCTTGTTTTTACCTTTTAGAATATTTTGAAAATCGTATACCGTCAATTGTTTATCAATAGCACAAGTTTTAACACCCTTTGCTTTTTTTGTAACTGATGTGGGTGTTACCACACAATATGCTTTTGCTCCGGTGCCATAGAAACTTTGAATTGGTTTACCAACATATTCATCTTTCATTTTACCCAAAATAGATTTACTTCTGGTTATTCCATGAATATTATTATCTTTATAATTAGATGTGTCAAAGTGATTTGAATTATTTTTCATATCATCATAAAAATTATTAGTTTTTATATCTAATATTAAGGAATCAGTATCTGTATATAATAATGACACATTTTCATTATATTTTGGTTTTAAATAATTGTAATAAAAATCATACATGACCGTCTTTGACAAATCTAATATAGAAAATCCAACATATATAGGTTTATTGTAATATATTTTTACTTTATTCATCTGAATGGCAACTAAATTTTCAGAAAATATTGAACAATTTTTAAAATTTGGTTTAGATATAAATACTTCAGCTCCAAATTGTTTACCTACTTTTTCCCAATGGCTTACAAGTTTAATATCAATTCTATTATCTAAATTTTCCATAGTTTTACCAAATACACTATTATTCATAAGTTTAAAAAATAACTTTTCAAAATCATTTTTAGAAGCATTTCGCATATTGGTATTTAAATCAATATAAGTTTTAAGCCATGGTGATTGTTGAAATTGAATAACACGATGAATTTTTTTCAATTTTAAACCGTTATTTAAACATTGTTTTAAGTTTCTGTAGTGAATAATGTATTTATTTTTGTCACATAAATTTGGAATCAATTTTTGAAACTTACCGTTTGGTGGAATTATATTTTCTGGACAAAACGGAAAATCGTTATGAATGTCATGTAATTTAGATGGATACTCCAAGTCTACTTCTAAAACATATCCCGTATTAGATGAATCAGAAATATCTAATACATTTAATTGTTGAATTTGTTCAGGTGTTAACCAATAAAAACCTTTTTCGGGTAAATATTCAGACATAGAACAACCATACAAATTGGTTGCATCAAGATACATTAAAAATGAGTTTGGTTTTGATGGATTATAATTTGGTAAAAACTTGTTATTTGCTTCAGCTTGCCTACCTATACATGTACTGACACCACCGCGAATGCCCTTTTTAAAAAAATGTAACATGTCAATGTCAGTTAGTAATTCTAATTTCACTTTTGTATATTTTAACATAGCATCCCAACTTAGACCTGGTGCAGTGAAATAATGTGCAGGATCTAATTTATAATTTTGTAGGCAAATTTTACGAAAATTTTCAAAAACGTCTGCTAACAGTAGAACATCTGATTTTAAATATATATCAGCATAATCACCAATAGTTTTACATTTGAATAAATTCCACACATCACTTGCTCGTTGGTAGTCTTCACTGGAAATGTTTTCATCTCTTAATTTATCATAAAATTCTTCTATGCTAGGTAATTTTGATTCATTTAATTTTAAACAATTATCAATGTAGGAGTAAGGAAATACTCCTTTCTGTCTTATAAAATTAAATTTTGTTTGATCGTTAAAATATTTTTTTACTTCTATACATTCATGCGGATTTAAATTTTTTGATAATTTTTCTAATGATTGAGGCATAAATTTATAAGAATCTAAAAACCTCATTTGAATGTAAACATTTTTTTTATTAATTACATCAACTAGAACTTCTTTTGTAAATGATATATATTTTTCTTTTGTTTGAGCAATCACATTAATTTTTTCATTTTTTAAGGCTAAGTTTCGGATAAATAAATGTGAATCATAATTTAAATTGTGAAAAAATATAGGAATATGATTACTGCGTTTGTAATGTAAATTGCAATTGGAATGAGCAGCACCTCGAAATTTGCCAGTCAAATGACAATGATCTCTTACTTTTTCATTTACATCAGAAAAAGATGATTCACAAATATGACACACTAAGGAATTTTTAAAGTATTTTTTTTCCAATTCCGTCATTATCATTGGTTTTATTGGTTTTAAATGTTTATAATATATATTTTTTAAATCAGTTTCTAATTTATTAATAAATATTTGTTCTGAATTTGGTCCTCGATAGATTTCTAATTTTGATAATGAATCATCATAATTACATTTAATATAGTATGCAAATGAATATGGTTCGTGTTCATATGTTTTAGTACTGAAAGACTTTGTTGGATCAGGAGAACATGTTAACATCGGTTTTAAAACACATTCAAAATCAGCATATACAACAAATGGTACCTCTAATTGTTTTTGGATATTTTCAAATTCTAATATGTTTTCAGGCAGAGATTTTCCAAATTTATTAACATTTATATTTGTGCTGGGAATTTGAGTATACAAGTAGTTGCAATCATTTTCCAAATGTTTTAATAGTTTTATATTATTTCCAAAGTATTGTAAACATCCATCACAAAAATATTTTGTTACTTTATGATTAGAAATTTGTTTGGAAACTAATTTAGATAAATTTTTAATGTAACAGTAATGATTGTTACCATCATCGTCACTGAATAAAAGTAAATTTATATGAGTTGGTTTTTTTAATTTTGTGTAATGCATTGGACCTACGATTTCATATTTCCTGATTCCATCTTTAAAGTATGAATCTAAACCGTACACATTAATTGATAAATTATTATTTTTTTCAAATTTTTCAATGTCACTTAATTTAATTGGAAAATTTATATCATTAAAATTAAACACACTTGTAAAATGTTCATATGATGTAGTTTTACTTGGATTTCCGGTAGGTTGACGTACTGCAGCAACAACACTCCACGCAAAGCAGCAATCATCTTCATTTTCAATATTTACAATTGCTTGCTTTCTTTTTATTTCTGTGGGCAGTGGAATGTAGGATGAAGCACGGAGAGGATTATATTTGTTGAAGTTAACTTCTAGAAACAATATTTTTTCTAAAGCCCAACCTGTTATAAAAAAGGTATTTAAATATATAAAAATGAGGCAAACATAAAATAACTTTACCTGAATCACGTTCTTGAAATTCAGACATTTTTGTGTCTAGGATTTGCCTAAAAGTCTCATATAATTCTTCAAATGATGTAGAGACTGTAGCAACTTGATAAGTACTATTAAACGATTTTATTTCTCGCAAATCTTTTTCACTAATTATATATGTTCCAAATAACTCAAAACTTATTTTAACAGCACAAAATTTATTGATAACTTTATTTATGATGTTATTTACTTGATGTTTAATTTCATTCATAAAATCAATTATATTTAAATAATCATGTTTTGGTTTAAATCTATAAGTAACAATTCTACTTTTAAATGCTGTCGATACTAGCTCTACACCATCATCTATTATAAGACAACAATTTTTCTTATGGTAGAAACTCTTAAGATGATTGTTGTATGAATGTGAAGGAATGTTTGTTTTGCATTCATTGCAAAACTTATCTACAAAATATTTATATTTAATAAATATAATTAATTTTTTTTAAATAAACTTACCTGGATTTGTTTTTTGTTGTTTTCTTGGAGGGGAATAATTATTTAATTTACAACTTTCTCTATAGTGTCTTTTAAGCGCACTCTCACTTTTGTATGTTTTGTTACACTCTGAACAATTCATATTTAAAACAGTGTTACACGTTTGAATTATAGACTGTAAATGCATCACAAATCTCTCACAGTTTTATTTTATATGCCTTCGCCAGACTGGAATGCAGTTTGAACGCAGATGTTTTTGCAATTGGTATCGATTCCCACGGTTTTAAATGGAATGGAATGTGGTTAGAAAGCGTGAGACAGACTGTTGACCTTTATGCACATGCAATTCTCGAGTCCCACGGTTTTAAATGGAATGGAATGTCATTTGAAAGCGCGAGACAGACTGTTGATCTTTATGCACATGCAATTCCAGTCATGCGAGACAGGAAAAAACCTGTTCGTGGACGCAGCTGCAAGACAACCATTATCATACACACTTAATCTTCTTCATTGCAAAGGCCAACTCGGTGCACTCATTTCAAATCAAATTTATAAATCACAAAACTCTACATATATATTTTGGAAATGGCTTATAATTTTTCAAAATAAATCAAAAATTTACCCCCATCTACCAGCCATTTCATTTTCTTAGCAAAGAGTTCATTTGTAATACGAATCATATTTTTTAAATGTCATAATTTTAAAATTACGAAATAAAAAAATGGCTACTTCTGGTATGACTTGCGGTGTTTCAAATGGAACCTTCATGGAACCTTCATGGTACTCAAATGAAAGCGCTCGACGAGTATGTAACGAATCTGAAATAAAAATAGCTACTTCCGGTGTTTCAAATAGGGTCATCATGGTATTCAAACGATAGCGCTTGACAAGTACGTTACGGATCTGAAATAAAAATGGCTACTTCCGGTATAACTTCCAGTGTTTTAAATGTGACCTTCATGGTACTCAAATGAAAGCGCTTGACGAGTACATCACGAATCTGAAATAAAAATAGCTACTTCCGGTATGACTTCCGGTGTTTTAAATGCGACCTTCATGGTACTCAAATGAAAGCGCTTGACGAGTACATCACGAATCTGAAATAAAAATAGCTACTTCCGGTATGACTTCCGGTGATTTAAATGTGACCTTCATGGTACTCAAATGAAAGCGCTTGACGAGTACGTCACGAATCTGAAATAAAAACTCACACTTGACCTGCTCTCAACCGAAAACATGTAGCAAAGTTAGCTCAAGCGTACATATTTCAGAGTCAAGCACCTTAGGGCGAGTTCATAACTTCGGAAAAATATAACAAATATTACCACACCTCCTGTACATTTTTTTTTGCAATAGAGTGGTGGGGTGAGCAGAGGGGCTATATAACAAGTACACTCGCTTATTCGCAGTATTGTACAACAACACGTCAAATAACTACTTTATGATGGTATCCGAACTATTGAATAACAGTACATATTTTCTCAACAAGTCCAAGAGCAAGTTAATTAAAGTAGGGATTCTCCCAGATTTTCAAGATTTTTATCCGGTCGTTCAAATATGTGGCAACTCAAAGCAATGTGTTCTATTCAGAGAAAGTGAATGGATGCAGTTCTTGGATCTGCAGGGTATTATTACCAACTACTTGCAGAACACTAATGAAGAACAATGGAATCCAATTTCAATGCAAAGACTAACACTTCAATTTCAAAATTACAATAAGAAAAAAATTATAAAAATTTCTGATACAAATTCTTCATTTGTATTGTTAGCATTTGAATCTGTTCTGGAATTATGGAAATTGCTACCACTGGTTAAAGATCTTCTAGAGAAACTCAAGAAGCAACAATTTTCAACGTTTTACAATAATTTGATTTATAACTTGGTGAATATGAATGGCGATTGTTTACAAAACACAGAAGCGCTAATGTCACCGTTCAATGCGAATGACAATGCACATGGAATAAAGGAACTTCTCTACATGCTCCCGGACTTATTCGAACAGGATATCAATAAACGTAAACTTTCTATTAACACTAACAAAATTATTTCTGATGTAATTGCTGACATGTAATTTTTCATAAATAAATGAGATTTAGAATATAAAAAAACTATATTATTTATTATGTACTAAAATCCTCATGTAAATTGTAAATTATTTTATAGGGTTATTCACTTGTCTGCAAATGTTCCTTGCTGTACAATAATATAAATTATTGCCGCGGGTGAAACAGCTCATTGGATATCCAGTTTTATTTCGACACAAGAAAAATAAATAGGACATAAATGATATTTTAAATTTGCAGAGAATTATTACTGAATTGTTTAATATGCAGTTTTAAATGTAGAAAAATCACAACACTTGTAAATAATTGTATAATTAAATTGAAACTGCTGGTTAATGTAAAAAGCGTGGACATAATATTAAATTCTTAACGGTATTTTATTATTTCGTATCATTTTGGAAAGATAATTAAGTGGAAAAAAATTTACAAAAAAAAATATTTATTCTTGTAATTGTTGTAATACATCAAGTAATAATAAATAATAAATCCTTTCTGATATTTTCTTAAACTTTTTTCGATCTTCTTTTTTTTCTTCTCCTTTGCTAAGCAATTTTGCAAATTCACAATTTGGTGACAATCTTATATGTTCCCCCATAGCTGTATCGGTTGGTTCCCAACGTACAATATTGACTCCACAGCGAAAGCAACGAACGTGGTCCATGTGTTGTAAGTAGACAAAACCAGCTTTGGCGAGTGATTTGGGTGTTACAACTCCAACCCAATTCTTAAATGTATGCAATCGTTCTTCAAATATTGAAAACCTTGTAGGGGAAACACCATCATCCAAAGACATTTTTAACGAACACTGAGGTTGAGTACGTTTGAAATCTCTTATATGCTAGTGGTGGGTAGACATGTTTATTGGACATTATTCTTTGAAATCCAAGAGTTGTGTGATGAGTCAAATCCCAACCACTTAACAAATACTTTATTACCTTTTCTTTTAATTACTTTTTCAACCAAATAAATATCTGGATATTTTGCTTTTTGTAGTTCATATTCATAGAAACCACCCTTTATCTCTTGTTTACTTTGATCGATTAATAAATATGTTAATGGGTATGTTGATTGAATTTTATTTATAGTAAATATTTCATTTGACCAGTTTGGAGTATATCCTTTAGCAAATTCACTTCTATATTTACTTATACGTACGTTGTCACCAACACGAAATTTCTTAGTCTTAGGGTCAACCAATTTTAAATGATTGTATGAATTTTGTAAGATAGCTTTTTCTGTTTTATTGTCAACATTAATGGGTTTCATGCCAATAGTGCTGTGTTTGGTATTATTGTATTTGTTAACAATTTCTGGTAAAATATCTAACCATTTATAATTTCCTTGTAAACTAAACTGTTTCCACATGTTGTTCTTTAGAGTGCGATTAACTCTTTCTACAACGGACGCCTTTTGAATTGAATATGTGCTATAGTGATTTATGTTGTATTTTTTCATTAACGTTTGAAAGTCTTTATTGTAAAATTCCGTACCCATGTCTGTTTGAACATTTTTGACAACATCTTTTTTAATTAAAAATATCTTTTCCATGGCTGATGAAACATTTTTTCCAGTCTTTCTTTTTACTGGAAATGCCCAAACAAATTTAGAAAATACATTAATAACTACTAAAATATATCTAAATCCTTTATTGAATTTAGCATAAGGTATCATTTCCACTAAATCTGCTTGAATTAAATCTTTAAGACCTTTTACTATAACATGTCTTCGTTTGAAATTTTTACGAGCTGGTTTGTGAATTTCTTCAACAATTTCTTGTTTAACATTTGTTATCTTATTCTTAACCATTTTCTTCAACAACTGGACTATATTCTTCTTCCACAAGACATTTAAGTACCAACTCAGCATATAACGTTACCATATTTCCACCAACATATTGTTCCGGAAATTCTATAGTATCCCCCCTTTTTAAAGGTAAATTACGTAGAGCATTCTCATAGAATGGTGAACCGTTTATTCTTATTTGAGAATTATTACTAATGAAAGCCGATACAATTGTAGCCGATTTGTATGGAAAGATGTAATTTGATAAAGTATTATATAAAAGATATCTATTGTTGAGCGTTGTATCACTAAAAAAATTTAGTGTAGTTGTATAACTGTATTTTTTTGGTGATGTTGATTGAAGTATTATGTCGATATCGTTATGTTTCGAATAAAGTGTTCTTCCAAATTTATCAATGGTCATGTTTATTTCTTAAAACTCAATCAGTTAATGAGAGTTTACATCTATGTTACCGTTATTTAATAATTTTTGCTTCTCGCAACTCTTCAATTATTGAAGTAATTTCATTATTATGTCCAGTATGCCCAGCAGCTTGGGAAGAAATTAGAAGGCGCAGACGATTAACTAATTCATTAGGATTGTCCCAATATATAAATTCTAATGGCTTATTGTCGTATTCAAGTAGTGCTTTACCTGTACGAAATGATTGAGGTGTGAGTCTAACCGGAATTGCTTTTCGCCTATCAAGCAAAGGTGCAATTATGTTATTATATTTTGGTAGTTTAGTTCCTATTAATTTACCGGTTGGTATATAACCATGTTTTGCTGCATTTGTTTTATTAACAATTTCCATATAATTAGTTACATCCACACTCCTAAATCCTGTTGGTACCTTCTTGAATAATAACTCATACAAACCCGGTGTACCTGTATATATGCGTTCAAAAGTTTGCCCATTTATAACTGTTTTAATAACTACATCATCACCTCTGAAGGTAACAACTCCATTACCAATAGCATAATTATGTTTGTCTCCATCTTCAGTTGGTACCACTCTTATTCCATATGTGTGATCCATAGCCCTCGTTGTATCAGATATCATGTCGTAAATGTAGGCTTTAGGTAATGTGGAAAATTGTTTTACATATTCATCCAAATCACTCATCTTTTTAGTTTGGACTTCAACATTTGCATATTCATCATCATCATCATCATCATCATCATCATTATCAGCAACATATAGGTCTTCGACTATTGGCTGTGTATTGGATGTAGAAGGGGTGTGCTCGTAAACTTGTGGAAGAATACTTGTATCAATGGTAGTATTAGTTGGTGTTACAAATTCTTCCATTTTAATAGGGGATGACCTTCTACCATACTTTTTCTTTTTTGGTGTTTCATTTTTAATTTCTTCAGTTTCCTCAACTTTTTCAAATTTTGGTTCCAATTTAACTTTGAGATTTGCAATAAGGTCTTCTATTGGTTTGGTTAATGGTTGATAGGCCGATCGCATATGTGACTGCGACTGTGCATAATCAGATTTCAAATCTTGAAACTTTCTTTTTACAATACGTCGAGTTTTTAATAACTGCTTGACTAATTGCTTGTCCATGATGTTTATTAAACTACATGTAGATGCAAACTGTTGGAACTCAAACATACAATATATTTATATATTGTTTATAAATAAATAAATGAATCAAATCCTTTTCTATAGCGTCCAGATTTTATTTCACTTTCTTTATCAATAACTAAAAATCCATATTTCTGTTTCCAACAATAGGAACAAATATCTCTAAATTGTTGGTATGACATATCTACACCTACATGATCATCGTAAATGTGTTTTAAATTGGTATTATCTTGCTCAAATATAATCAATATATTAGCATTATCTCTTATAAGTTGTTTTGGTATTTTAGTGTATGTTTGACAAATATAAAAGCAATCTATGTTATTGTGTCGACCAAAACTAAAATAATCCCTCATTATGCTTTGATTGCAACATACAACATCATCAAATATAAAAACTGAATTTTCTTTGGTTTCTTGTGGTGATGAAATCTGATCACTGTTATCATATTCAAAATAACCCATACCCTTTATAGGTTCAATAACTTTTTTTAAATATTGATATTTTGATTGATGTAATGTTTTTGAGTAAATATAAACATTTTGAAATCTTAAACCGTTTGGATGTAAAAGTAAACTAATTATAATATTTGTTTTTCCACACCCAGAACAACCAATAATCAATCCTCTTTTACAACCACCACTAAGCAACTCACTATGTCGTTGAAACGTATTCTCAGAACAATCTACATCTTGATTGTTAATTGGTAAAGATTGAGTTTGTTTTACAACTCTCATTATGCTTCGAAATCTGTAGTTAAACTGATCAATTTGTCAATACTTCATAGAATATATAAGTACACCTACATTCTGTATTGTTATTTAGTATATTATGTTAACTCGTAAAAGAAAGACTAAACGTACCAAAAAAATTAACGGACGTGGATTTGTCAACAAATTAATTAATAAAACTACACGGGAATTTCATATTCCGGGATACAATTTTTGTGGTCCAGGAACAAAATTAGAAAAAAGACTCAAAAGAGGTGATAAAGGTATAAACGTATTAGACGATCACTGCAAACAACACGATATTGCATATTCAAAATATTCTGATATTTCTAAACGACACGAAGCGGATAGATTACTAGCCAGACAAGCTGCAATAAGGTTAAAAGCACCTGACGCTAGTTTTGGTGAAAAGTTTGCAGCACTAGGTGTGTCTGGTGTTATGCGCGTAAAAACCAAATTAGGTATGAGTCTAAGACGTCAAAAAACTTCAAAAAGAAAAATTTCAAAATCAAAGTCTAATGTAATGTCAGCAAAAATTAAATTAGGTAAAGGTGGTAAACGTAAAACAAAATATATAAGAAAAAGAAAAATACCTTCAAGGATTATTAAAATACCACAAAGCGGGGGTTTCTTAGGAGCTATAGTTTCTGGCGCTATCGGAATTGCAAAAGCTATAATAAAGAAAAGAGCATTAAAAAGACAACTAGAAGAACAACAACGACATAACAAAGTGGAAGAAGATGTATTAAAATCCAAAGTAAATAGCAAAGAGGGTTATAAAATTGGTGATGGTTTATATGTGAAACCATATAAACGTGGTCACGGTCTTTACATTTATCCTTATAAAAAAAACTAATAAGAAAGCTACCACAAAGAGCATTAACCAATATTGACTTGTATAAATATGCAAAAAACATTCCATATTTTAGAGGTGTATACATGCTAGATGAATTACCAACTAAAATGAATGCAAAAGAATGTGGTATTGTAAATTTAGAAACAAAATCAAAAATTGGTTCTCATTGGGTAGCTTATATTAGAAATGATAATAATATTAAATATTTTGACAGTTTTGGTAATTTAAAACCACCTTTAGAATTAGTAAGATATTTTTATAAAGATGGTAAAAAGAATATTTTATATAATCATGATGCTTTTCAAAAGTATAACACTTATAATTGTGGACATTTATGTTTAATATTTTTATATGAAAATACATTATGAAAAATCCATCATTCGTATGTTTGATGTCAAACGAGTATGTCTTATAATATTACTTTTACTGGCAAAAGTTCAATCCTAGAGGCAGATTTCAACCCACCTTTATATTTAAAACAAGATGAAAATTTTGTCTTGGGCCTAACAAATTTTGAATCCTTTTATTCAATTGCAAACATAGATGAAAGCAATAACAAATTTTACTATGGTGACAATAAAGAAATTACAATTCCTGTAGGATCTTATGAAATTACTGATTTAAACACATATTTACAAAAACAACTTCAAAAGCATGACGAAGATATCAAAATTAGAGGAAATAATAATACATTAAAAGTGCATATAAAATGTACAAAACCTATTGATTTTACTAAAGAAAATTCAATTGGAACATTGTTGGGTTTTAGTAAAAGAATTTTACCAAAAGATATTTCCAATGAATCAGACTTTTCAACAGATATTTTAAAAATAAATTCTTTATGTGTGGATTGTAGTATAACAACCAGCTCTTATAGAAACGGAAGATTGGGTCATACATTGTTTCAATTTTTTCCCACGGTACCGCCAGGTTATAAAATTGTACAGTCCCCTGAGACGGTTATATATTTACCAATTAATACATCAACTATTAATAACATAACACTTAAAATAGTGGATCAAGACGGAAATATAGTCAATTTCAGAGGAGAGACCATCACAGTAGGACTTCATTTAAAAAAAATTTCTTAAATATGGTAGTGCAATATCATAGTATGCGTAATTATGGTTACAAAAACTTACAATATAACTTGACTACAACAACTAATTCCATCATTAGACAATCCGCACGCAGTAGATTAACATCAGAAAACATTATATTTTTAAAGTCTTTAGGATTTAAATTATATTAAATAATGAGTATACTTAATGTTAAAGAAAATGTCTTTATCGACAACTCAATCGCAAATTCTCAATTTCACACTCATCAACCATATGCATCAACAAGTTTCAACAACAATGATGAAATCAGAATTCCGATTCAACAACAAGATATGTACACATTGCCAAGTGAAAGCTACATTTACATAGAAGGCAAATTGCAAGCTGATGATTCTAAGAAACCAAAAAAAACAAAGTTTATTAACAACGGTATTGCGTACTTATTTAGTGAACTTCGCTATGAATTAAATGGTGTTGTTATTGACTCTACTAGAAATGTTGGTTTAACATCAACATTGAAAGGTTACTTGTCCTTCAATTCTAATCAAAAATTACAAAACGCTGGATGGTTATCAAAAACGGCTACAGAACAAGATGATATGGTAGATGCGGATGGAAATTTTAATGTTTGCATACCACTTAAAATGTTATTAGGTTTTGCTGAGGATTATAAGAAAATTATAATAAATACCAAACAAGAACTGGTTTTAATACGTAGTAATACCGATCTTGATGCACTTGTATCTACTGAAGAAGAAGGTGTTAAGGTGACAATTAATAAAATCAATTGGAAAGTTCCTCACATTTCTGTAGGATTGGCTGAACAACTTAGATTGACAAAATTGTTAGGAAAAAATGAGGATTTATCTATAGCTTTTAGATCTTGGGAATTACATGAATATCCTGCGTTGCCACAAACAACAAGACATACATGGGCTGTGAAAACGGCTACTCAATTAGAAACACCAAGATATATAATTTTTGGGTTACAGACTGATCGTAAAAACAAAAAACTTAAGGATATGAGTCAATTTGATGATAATGAACTTACAAATCTTCGAGTTTATTTAAACTCTGAAAGATATCCTTATGATAATTTAAATTTAAATTTCAAAACAAATCAAATTGCGCAATTATATGAAATGTATGCAAATTTTCAACAATCTTATTATCACAAAGAAATTGAACCTCTTTTTAATCGCAAAGAATTTAAGGAAACAACACCAATAGTACTCATCGATTGTAGTAATCAAAACGAAACATTGCAATCAAATGCTGTTGAAATTAGAATTGAATTTGACACAAGTGAACCTACAAAAGCCAACACTTCTGCTGTATGCCTCATTCTTCACGATAAGATGATCAGTTACAATCCATTCACCAAAGCGGTCAGACAGTTGTAAATGGATAAAGAATTTAATAAAAGGTTAATTATTCATAAGATAAAATTAAAGAGGTTAAAAAAACAAATTCATTTGTACTCTCTTAAAAATAAACTTTTTAAAGAGTTTTCTAAATTGAAAATAAAATGTTAATTATTGACGTCCAAGGATTTAATATTGGTTCTAACGAGTTTTCACCGAAAGAATTGGCAATTTTTAATGGCACTCAAATAGCCCACTACGTATTCAAACCTCCCTTTCCATTCCACTTATTGGAAGCAGAATTTAAAAAGCAAGCTATATGGTTAATCAATAATCATCATTGCATCAATTGGAGTCAAGGATTTACACCACAACATCAATTTAAAAATATACTACAAGACATCAAAGATGATACGATTTATGTTAAGGGAAGAGAAAAAGTTATTTTTTTACAAAAATTTACAACCATACCTATACAAGAATTTGATGAACATCCAGCTTTAACTCTAACGGAATCAAAATGTTTATATCACTCAAAACATGTCTCTATGTGTGCATTATCAAATGTTTATCAATTGTATAATGATTTTGTAATGAATTAATAAAACATTTTTTTTAATATATATTTTTTATTAAAACATCAATACATAAATTACAGGTAAAGTTTAATATCAGCAGCAAATCTAAACAATACATCGACTTCTAAAAATCCGGTGTATAGACGATTTAATGAAATATTTTTATTTAAAAAATCGGTACAAATATTTATTCCATATTTATATTTCCCATTTAGAGTATTTATATCTTGTTCAAAAAATGGGTGCATAATCTTATTATTAATCCATCCAACATCCTTGGATAAGTTTTCAAGTTTTTTATGTATTTTTTGAATTGTTGCGTTTACTTCCATCGTATTGGGTTGATTTAAAATATCATCTGGAAGAAAATTTTCCATTTCTTTTAAATATTTAAATAAAACACTGGACTTTTCAAATTTTTGACAAAATTGTTTTAATGTAATATGATGTTCTAAAACTTTTTGACACAATTCCACCCCATGTGTATACATATCATCAATTTTTCTTAAATCCATTTTCAAATCTTCATTTTCTATACTTCTTCGCATTCGATCACAATCTTCAGAAAGTTTTTTTAATATATGCATTACTCTAGTAATTGACGAAAATAAATCCACTGGTGTTAATTCATTTTTTTGACGAATGTTGCATTTTATGTGGTTTGGTAAAAACTCTTCTATATCATAGATAAAATCATATAAAATGTCAATTTTTAATAATTGCTCACAAAACTCTTCTAATGAAATTATACCGAGATGATAATCGTAACAAATCTTCATCCCCAAACCATACTTTGTTTCTCTCATTTGATAAACTTCATCACTTTCAAAACTATCAATTCGATTTTGGGCACGACAAGCATCCATACAGAAAATGTAAAACCGATTATGTAAAGTTTCTATTGCACTTTTTAAATCTGTTGGTATTGGTAAGTTCATCTCAGCGTATGCAGCCCACATGGTTGAAACTCTAGAAATTCAGGTAATACTGCTCATTTATATCTATATTCCCCACCATCAAAACGTTAATTACACTTTCCACTACCACTACATCGTTCAAGGTAAATTCTGTTCCTGTGTCCTTCATCCAAAACAGATGATATGATTTTATCTATTTTTTCAATACGTTGTGCAAATCTACTTCTATCTATTGCTTTAAGCATCCAAACCCCCTTTCTAGCTTGTTGATGTGCAAAGTTCCAAACATACATATATTTTATTTTGTTTTTGTCTACAAAGTGTACACGTTTCATTTTACAATATGGTTTATAGATCAATTAATAAAAATAAAACTATTTATTCTTAAATATATTCATTTAATATATCTTTCTCAAAATCATCTAATATTATTACAATGTGGATTTTATAACACTCATCATACAGTTTTAATCGTAATATTTTTAAATTATGATTATACACAATAAGATTAGGGTCTAGTTCCAAATTGTTCAAGTCTTCATCAGTAAATTCCACAATAATTTCTTCGTAGGCTTGTAAATCCACGTTCATCATACCAAGCAAAATGTATGCTTTCTGTTGAAAATATTCTGTTGCAATATTGGGAAGCATTGGAATTTCTACACCATTGTTTATAATAAGAACCTCTACAGGAGGTAAATATGCAACTTCTTCGAAAGACATTGATGTAGTGATGCTTAACGTTGAACTGAATAGTATAAAATTTACTTTAAAACTTATAGGAGTTCTAACCGATTGGTTTGTAAGAGGTCGGATTACAAGAATAATGTGTTTCACACAAAAATCACATAATAATTTTGTCTAAACACAACATACAAAGGGAAAGTGGTTGGAATTGTTTTTCAATAATCCTATTATGATATTTCTGAATGCGCATTTTCTTAATAAATTTGTTGTTGTGTAACAAATTTTTACGACATATGGACCACCATTTCCGATTTTCAAAATATATAGCACTCATACATATACCCATATCAAATTCTCGTATAATTGAATTTGAAAATAATTCATGTGATCCAAACTCCATATTTGTTTTAACTATTATATTGAATACGATGTGTCCATTACATTGTAAATAAAAGTTATTCATTTGATCTTCTCCAGAATAACATTCTTTTTCAATTGGTTTGAAGTTAAATCCTATACTCTTTGCATTTTGTATAACTAAATCTGCTTCTTTTGTGTTAGTAAATATATCAATATCTTTATAGGAATTTGTTCGGTTTAATAAATATGATGCAAATCCTCCACAAATACACCAGTACCCGGATACACACTTCATTAATTTAAGAACTTGATTTAAAATATTTATATCTTCATTCTTAATTACATTAATGTTTATTAATTTAGATATTAATTTTATATTAATTTTATAAAAATAATTAATGACATCCATTACTACTACTATCTTTTATAATTGAAGTTATATTCAATAGTTAAAATGCAGCTGAGTAACATTATATATATAAATAAAATTGAACACGTGTGACCATGAAAAATGGGTGTGGCCTTGGAGGGCGTAATGGCCATAGCAATGGCCTTGAAAAAAGTGGTGTGGTTATGACCTTGAACACGTGTGACCATGAAAAATGGGGTTAGCCTTGGAGGGTGTAGTGAGTTGGCCTTGAGAGGGCGTGATGGCCTTGAGGAGGCGTGGCCTTGACCTTGGAGGGGCGTGATGGCCTTGAGGAGGCGTGGCCATGGCAATGGCCTTGACCTTGAAAAAAGTGGTGGGGGGTTTTCGAGCAGCCCCTTTCTTTTACTACTGCTGATGTTCACTATCAAGATGATACTAGGCCGTTATTTAAAAGATTGAAAATATTAACTTTGCCAGGGTTGTATATTCTTCAATGCATGATATATGTCAAATCCAATCCAAGTCTATACACTAACATAGAATGTATTCAT